>OY757245.1:41789302-41930601 GCA_963583935.1 Diaperis boleti | reverse complement strand
GGATTTACAAAATTCTTCTTTTATTTGAAAGGGTATACTCTAAAGATGGTTACATTGTTAAAAAATCAGGATCTGATCAGGAAATCCCATGGAAATCGAGAAAAATCGTCAAATTTTCGCTCCCTTTTTAACCGACTTATTATGTATGTTTACCGATTTCTTTGTCAGTTGTGGACCGATTTACAAAATTCTTCTTTTATTTGAAAGGGTATACTCTTGACGTGATTCCATTGTCAAAAAATCAGGATCTGATCAGGGAATCCCATGGAAATCGAGAAAAATCCTCAAATTTTCGCTCCCTCTTTAACAGACTTATCATGTATGTTCACCGATTTCTTCGTCAATTGTGGACTGATTTACAAAATTCTTCTTTTATTTGAAAGGGTATACTCTAAAGGTGGTTACATTGTTAAAAAATCAGGATCTGATCAGGGAATCCCATGGAAATCGAGAAAAATCGTCAAATTTTCGCTCCCTTTAATTAACCGACTTCATGTATGTTCACCGATTTCTTCGTCAATTGTGGACTGATTTACAAAATTCTTCTTTTATTTGAAAGGGTATACTCTAAAGGTGGTTACTTTGTTAAAAAATCCAGGATCTGATTAGGGAATCTCATGGAAATCGAGAAAAATCCTCAAATTCTCGCTCCCTTTTTAACGGACTTACTATGTATGTTCACCGATTTCTTTGTCAGTTGTGGACCGATTTACAAAATTCTTCTTTTATTTGAAAGGGTATACTCTTGACGTGATTCCATTATTGTCAAAAAATCAGGATCTGATCAGGGAATCCCATGGAAATCGAGAAAAATCCCCATATTTTTTCTTCATTTTATGTATATAATTATGTTCATACCGATTTCTTCGTCAACTTTATTGAGGATCTCAATATTGGAGAAGCGTCTTTACTAGGTATCACTAACTTATCACTTAAAATTGTAAAAAAATTTGCTTTAAAAAAAAAAGAGAACCGACTTCAAAATGAAAAATAATTGAATACATGTATTATTACATGTACTACCTAATGATCTGTCTGAAGTCGGTGCTAAGCCAAATAGGTAGTAGATAGATAGGCTGCCTACTCCAACCACATCGAAGGTCTCCCGGCGAACGCACCGGAATGCGTGAGCGTGGGTGGGGGGCTCGTGCTGAGCAAAACACCCCAAACGGCAGACGTCGTTGACGGTCGTCTCGAATGATATCGAATTTTGTATGCGTTATAACGTTGTTGATATTTTTGTATAATTACAATATGTTACAAATTTGTAACCTATTTGGCTTGGCACCGACTTCAGACAGATCATTAGGTAGTACATGTAATAATACATGTATTCAATTATTTTTCACTTTTTGAAGTCGGTTCTCTTTTTTTTTAAAAGCAAATTTTCTAGTATACAAGTTTGCGTCTCGTACTCAAATTGAGCAGATCAGATGCGCATTGCACCAATCAGCTGATATACCGACCACCCGACCACTCACAAAATTATTTGCTGCAGTCACTATGGCCACCCATCTCGCCCATTTGTTTTCTCAAATGCGACTTTGGTCTAGGAAATTCCCAAATTTTATTACTCTCCTTTGTACCTGCGTAGGGTGATCCGGGTGATATCCGGTATTTGGTGATTTGTTGTTGTGTCTTGTCGTAACAATGTGATCTCAATCTCTTTATTTAGAAACAACGAGTGCTTATACAGTCCGTTTTTGATTTAAAAAACCATTGTGGTGCAAATTGGAACACCCTAAATTTATTTCCCCATATCAAAAGCATTACGATGTTAAGGAAGCCAGAATAGGGTGTGAATTATTTGCACCACAATGGTTTTTTAATAAAAAAACGGACTTTATGCCCCAAAACATAATTTATTATATAAAAATCGCAACGCCAGAAACGGGGCTCTAGAAAAAATTCAACGCGAGCTTTTAAAGTTGGTTCTGAAGGTATCTGATGTATTCATGATTCGCCCACAATACACCGTAGATAAATAATTATTATAATAAAGAATGCCACAACAGTAAGACCGACAGGAGTACGTCATTTGTAGTTTGACAGCCACAAAATTGACAGCTGCACCTGAGCTAGAGCGCATGTGCATATACTAAAAATTGTATTGAAAATTCATAATAGTGGCACACAGGGACGAAACTTCTCTCGTACTAAAACGGCGCGCGCATACAATTTTCAGTACGAGAATTTTGAGTACTGAATTCAGTACTGAAATAAGTATAGTGTCAAACGGCTCTAAGGATTAATACGAGGCAACAACTCTGGGCTCGAATTCAAGAGACGGTTAATAATGTGGCAAATGAAGAAACACTGCAACGTGTTCGATTCAATTTTTTGCGTAGAATTAATTTATGCATACAAGAAAACGGTGCCCATTTTGAACACCTGATGTAATTTGTATGTAATCCATAAAAATAAAAATAAAAATGAAAAGCATGGTGACTTGATTTTTCACTTAAAATTAGATTACTGAATATTTAATGACACCTTTAATTGAATTATTTTTTGTGCTAAAACGAACGCAAGTATCAAAATTTTATAAGAGATAAAAAATCTTAGAAATAAAAGTACTATTCTAATAAAAAAAATGAAATCTGTCGTGCGACATCCCAAAAAGTTGGGGGTAAAATTGTATGCGGGGGGTTGTATTCTGAAACCTTAAGATATTAATGCAAAAGTAAGAAAGAAACACACGTACAAGTGACGCTTTAATAAAGATACACTTCCATCAAGTTTCAATCTGATTGTTGCAGTGGTTTCAAGAATATTTAAAAAAAATGAAATTTATTTTTGAACTTTGAAGCCCTCTAACGGCTAAACGGTGCAACTTAGTATATAGGTAAGTTGTGTTAAATCAACTCATTTCAACTCCACAAATAGGAGATTGTTCTATGGGACCGATATTCTGGGACACCCTGTATATAATACATTATATATAATATATCCCAGTAAACATGACACCTCCCAGAAACGTTGCAAAGTAAATCTAATTTCCACATTTAGAAACATTTCAATGGGTACGTCTCTCGTATAAATCAGAAACGTCTCGCAGAGTTTAAAATGTTAAATATTGCGGAAACATGTGTGAAACGTTTTGTCATTTTGGAATCAAAAGTTGCGCATGCCCACAAGTTATCAACCGTTATTTGAGGTTACGTTGAGTTTCCGATTCCCGCCTGATTCCCGCATTACGTGTTGTGATGTCTCGGAGCTGAATGGTTGAAAATTATACATGTTCGTTGTTTGGAGTGTGTTTTTTAGTTGTTAATGTGTGAGGTGCTATTGTCCAGTACTTGTAAACTCTAAGACAATGAGCGAAAATGTAAGCACACAACAAGTATTGTCCTAGTAATAACAACGCCAAAGAACTTAATAGGCCACGTGTTGTACAACAAATATTGGTTTCAAGTTTTTCCATTATTGTTTTTTATTATATTATAATATGGAGCAAGGTGTACAGCAAAAATTAGGCGTAAGTAAAAGACATATGCGAAGATT
The DNA here is from genome assembly GCA_963583935.1 of Diaperis boleti. Classification (NCBI taxonomy): domain Eukaryota; kingdom Metazoa; phylum Arthropoda; class Insecta; order Coleoptera; family Tenebrionidae; genus Diaperis; species Diaperis boleti. The sequence continues at coordinate 41,927,097 of OY757245.1, read as the reverse complement.
GATTAAAAGGGAACTAGCCTCACCAATTTCGTCGAGTGACAATCGTTTCAGCAATCGTGCCACTTGTTTATTGCCATCAAGTTCTAGTTTAGCTTCGGAAAATATTTCATCATTATCCAATTCAAATACTCCAAGTTATAAGACCGAAGAAAAAAGTGATATCACATATTGTAATGACTACTTAATTTCTATGGTTTCTGAGGTACCAAAGACCCAGTAACTATAATTCTTTAATTTCTCAGATCTCAAGTACCGATGATATTACGGCTAACATTAGACAATGGATTTTAAAATATAGAACGTTGTTATCCCTACAAGCAATTAATGAGCTTTTGGAAGTTTTAAAAAAAGCAGGATTTGATAATCTGCCGAAGGATGCCAGGACAATTTTGGGAACGCCAAATGATGTTTCTGTTAATATTGATAACATAAAAGGTGGTAATTATTATCATTTTGGTGTTGTCATTGGGTTAAAAAATGTGCCTAAAAATGACGTAAATTTTTTGTCATCACTATCAAAAAATGGAAATGTAGTAAAAATTTGCATAAACATAGACGGTTTACCCATCGCAAAAGCTTCCACGAGTCAATTGTGGCCAATTTTATGCTCTATTGATTCAGAAAATTATACTAACAGCAAACCTTTCCTTGCGGGTCTTTTTCATGGGTATAGTAAACCTGAAAACGTCGACGAATTTTTAAACAAATTTATAGAAGAGATGAAAGTCTTGACATTATCTGGAACAATCATCAACAATGATACGGTTTTTGTAAAAGTAAGTAAAATCATTTGCGATGCGCCGGCTAAATCTTTTACTTTGGGAGTCAAGGGTCATACCGGGTATAACTCATGCACTAAGTGTTGCGAGGAAGGCGATTTTGTGAAAGGTCGTGTAACATTTCAAGGCATAAATGCGCCACTCCGAACAGACGAAAGTTTTGCAAATAAAATTGACGAAGAATATCATCAATATAGCAGTCCATTTGAGAAATTAAATGTAGGTCTCGTAAGTCAGGTGCCTCTTGACTACATGCACCTAGTCTGTTTAGGTGTTATGAAACGACTTCTGAGTTTTTGGGTTAAGGGTAGTAGAAATATTAGAATAATAAGTCAGGAAAAGTGGTCTATATTAGAATCTAGAATACAAAGCTTTAAAAAATGTGTTTTATGTGAATTTGCCAGAACGCCGAGGAGTTTTAAAGAAGTAGATCACTTTAAGGCTACCGAATTGCGTCAAATAGTGCTGTACTCAGGACCTATTCTTTTAAAAGAAATTTTGACCACAGACCAATATAAGCATTTCATGGCACTGCATACCGCGATTCGTATTTTATGTTCACCAGATCTATACCTGAATCATAACGAATATGCTAATGATCTGTTAAGATACTTTGTGAAACATTACGGTACATTATATGGGCCAGAATATCTGTCTCATAACGTACATAATTTGATTCATTTGGCTCGAGATAGTAAGGAACATGGTCCTCTCGATAATTTTAGCGCTTTTCGGTATGAACATTATTTATATGGATTAAAAAAAATGGTGAAATTTTCAAGGTATCCATTACAACAAATTATATCCAGAATTCAGGAAAGACAACACTTAGCACCAAACCCTGCAAAAGTTTTTCCACGTCTTGTTGCCGAAACTAATAATAATACCGATATTACTGAAAATATTATTTGTTTTAAAAAGTTGTTTCTGAATAATTTCGATATAGTGCTCAATGGTAAAGATAATTATGTTCTTTTAAAGGATGGATCTTTCATGGTTATTAGAAGTATTTTTTGTGATATTCAAAAAACAATTTTTGTTTATGGACCTAAATATATTAATGCTGTTGCATATTATGATCAACCATGTAATTCTCTTGATCTTTTTCATTTTGCAATAGTTCAAGACTTTACACCAATTTCGTTTAAAGTTTCGTGGAATGAGGTAAAGCAAAAGTGTTTGGTATATCCTATGGACGAAAGTAAATACATAATAATACCATTATTGCACAATGAAATTAGTTCACTCCAAGACCTATAAACTTATCATCATTTTTTCAGCAGTTGTTTATAAGTACACGTTTGTGCCTCAAGTTGGCTTTGTAATTCTTATTAAGTTTGTCATTTTTTCTGAATACTTCGGTCATGATACCGCGTAACCTTACTTTTTCAAGTTTCAATGTTATAAATCGAAAGTTTAACAAGAGAAATTTTGCCTATTTAAACGAAGCGGCGAATGGACAAATGGTTTTAAAAACTCGTTCACATATTTTCCAAAGCAAACTTGTTGGACAAACATTTATAAACACCCGCCATTAAACCATTAAAATCAAATGACACATTTCTATCTATTTAATTGGATTTAACGATTAATCCTTATTTAACCGAAATTGAATGAACGATTTCCTATAGAACATTTGATAAATTATTTTAAGGGCGTATGCCTACCGACATTTTTGTTTATTTGTTGTTGTCATTGTAATTTAACACTAAAGTTGGCATATTAAATATATTTTGTTTATTTTAATAATTTTCAAAAACCATTTTTTTGTCTTTAGTGGAATGTTGTAGAATTTTCTACAGATGAGAGCAATCAATATTCTGTAGTTCCACAGAACTGGATTGTCGCCCAAGGCAATAAGACATGCTGTTTTTGGCCGAGAACTAATGTTAGAAAAAAAATTAAAAATGCTACTGCGTACGAAGATAATTGGGAAGTATGGGAGGTCAACGTACTTTTAGCAAATGCGGGTAAGATCCTCATTATATTACTAATATTTGATCTATTTATATGTATACATATAGTTTCATATGACGAGGCTCTAATATTTGAAAAAGAAAAAGCTAAAAACTGCACATCAGGTACAGACGTCGATTTGGCGGTACCAGCAAATTCCCGCAGAAAACGCAAAGCTGTATATTTATCTGAATATACGGACACTTATTCGTCCTGTGAAGACAACATTATCCCCCCTCTGCCAAAAATTAACAAAGATAGGGGTGATATTGCTACAGCCGAATGTACTGCTGAACTCAGGGGGTCTAAAGCAGTACATTCAATTGCGTCGGATGATACTTGTAAGTAAAAAAAAACTTATATAAAACCAAAATGCATTTACCCAAATTTCAGTGTCTTACACATCTTCACAATTAATGCCTGCGCCTACAGCTCCAAGTACATCCCAAGTAGATAACGAAATAAGTGTTTCAGTTATGGACATAGAAAATGCAGGTAAGAAGCTTTATCCTATTTGCAGAAGTAAAAGTTAATTCATTCTATTTGTTAGATTTGGTATATGAGGTGCGAAACGTAGTGCCAAATGTTAACTGCAACTGTGATTCAGGTAATATTTTTGCACATATAAGTATAATTTCTTCTAACTCTTCCCTTAATTTTTTTGAAGCAGCATGTAATGAAAAATTGGATAGAATATTAAAATACGCCATCGCTAATAAAATTTTAATGGAACGAATTCTGCTTAAACTTGAGCATAACGCTGATGAAGGTCCAGCGTTGCAGTTAGTTAAATCGTTTAATACGGTGCCAAAGGAACCCTTTAGGAGACACCAACAATTGTTGGAGTATGAAGCCAGTCTTGAAGAGTCTCTAGAGGCACAAAAACAACTAGTGAGTGATACATAAATATGTATATATGCTTGTCTATTTACAGTGTTTCACAGGAGACAATGTTTTATTTATCAGGCGGTAGCTGTGCCCAAGAACTTATAAGACGTGGATTGAAAAAAATTTTTAGTGACAAACTGGCCCGCAAATGTTCCTGGCTGGGCCGAAAAAATAATCACCAAGTGTCAAACTTGCTGTGCATGAAGTTGTTGAGAGGTGATACCAAACATTTTTTAATTAATTTTAGTATTTATTAGTTTTTCCTTGCAGTTGCAGCATTGAAGCAATTCTCTGTCACTGAAAAGTCTTTTGAGACAATTGTGGCAAACTGGTTTCGTCAAGCCAACCTAAGATATGCACGAAACAAGAATAAGTAATTAATTTTTGTTTTATTTTTATCATATAGAATATTGTTTTGTTTTGAAGGTATTTTTTTTTTTTTTTGTTAAAACTTCTTATATTTTATTTTGTATTTCAGATTTATATGTAAAGTACAATTTGTTTCTATATAGTATTATATATTTATATTTATATTTTTTTGTTTCTTTTCCCTTCATTGGATTTTAACGGAAAAAGATTTATATTCTATTTTAATAGATACGTTAGGAATATTAAAAATAAAAAAATAAGAAGCTTTGAAACGTGACAATAAAGTTAGAATGAAATTACTGACAAAACTTAATGTAAGTACTACATGACTGAAAGAAATAAAAAATCTTTTTTTCTTAACGGACATGCGTTTCTGGAATAGGTAGGTATTTTATTAGTTCGATATTTCCATTAATATATGCCCGTCAGATTTTTTTTAATTTTCGGTTTGATATAAATTTATTCACATTGAATAGGCAATTATTATTTTTGCAGTTACAGTCACTCTTGATAGGCATAGGTGTAACACAGGTGCAAGATGTTCCAGAATTGGCGAACCACCCGTGTAGGGTTGACGTGACGTTAGTAAACCATAAAGGCCTGGATAATATTTTTGTTAATTCTGTTTTACGGAGTATCCTTTTCACGGGTGGTTCGTCAATTCTGATACACCTCGATAAAAAAAAAAATGTTACACTGCAGTTGCTGTTGTGACATCCATATTACATTCCATGTAATGTGTTCGAAATGTCTCCGACTAGAAACAAATAGGTTGGAGGCAGGCACCAATAAAATGTTTCTGAAACATTGCACTAGAAACGTTTCCTTGAAACGTATTTTAGGTAGGACATCTTTAGTTCCTAAAACGTTTCAGAGAAGTAACGGAGCCTAAAATTATAACGTTTCATGTGAGACCAGTGCAGTGTCAGAAATGTAACAGAAACAAAAAAATGTTTACTGGGATATAATACAGTTTGGCTCTGAGGTAGCCAAGCAATTTTATTGCCCAAGATGCGAAGCATCGCATTTTTAAAGGAAAATCTAGATCCCAATTTTCACGTACAGTTTGTTTGTTACAGTCTACTTATTTTTAAAGGACAGTCCAAGTAGTAGGAGTATGCCGCCGAGTACAGACGCACTTCTGTGCAATGTCTGCGCCCAAGTCTTTGAAGAGTCGAAGTTGAAGACTCGAAATGCGCTGTCCAGTGCGTTAACTGTAAATTATCATATCTATCATTTGGGATGTGTGGGTGTAGAGCTACGAGGTTTTCATATGAAAAAGGCTTCATGGAAGTGTAAAAAGTGCATTACTCTTCAAGACAACAAGCCCGAACCATCTTCGAAAAAACCCTTTGAAGATAAGGATCCTACAGGGCTAGGGGTGATGTTGTTTCCCTCATCTACTCGTTAGTTAGTACTCTGAATAAAGTCAAGGCTACGGTGAGTGACCTGCGGATTGAGAATAAAAAGCTGCGGCAAGAGATAATGGACATCAAAAAAAGTACACCTTGTGGTGATAAACCAAATACAACCTTCGCTCAGGTTATCAACCGTAATGTCAACAAACAACAGGAGGGAAATTTCGGATTTGTCAACAACAACAATTTTTTTAGAGTTGGGGACACTCTTCCAGTGATTCAGAAACTGGAAAAGTCCTCTCTGTTTCCATATTCTCTATCGCAATCACAAGCGTCGACGGTGCCTTCAACCTCGTCGAATTTGCCCCCATTGGTTACCTCACAAGAAGATCGTAACTCTTCTCAGCAAACAGATCCGGACGGTTTTCAGAGAGTGCAACGGAAAAAAAAGGGGAAGTTATCTTAGGGGTACTGCCGATGCAAATGCCCCGATAAAGTCTACCTTATATATAGACATATACGGCGGCAATGTGAAGCCCAAAATGCTATGTTGGAAAGTAATACCAAGCCCGACACCTACTTACGAAGCCCGACTTTGGGCTTCGTAAAATTCACGTGTATATCCGAGTTATTTCTGATTGATACGACTAAAGCCATCTACTGGCAAAATTTTCATTTGGCGGGTAAAGTCACCATATATCGTAAAATACACACGTTTAGTTTTTGAAGTTCACTGTAGGGGGCGCACGACAGATTTGTATAAAACTGTATATCTACTGCAGATACTTTGTCGATTATGCCCGACCTTAAGATGTTTAATGCATAATAGGAATCCCGTTCATGTGACAACAGCGCATTCACTCGATTATTCATTTAATGTAATATTGGAGATATTTAACGCTACGAGCGAAAAGATGATTTAGCGGTAACAATTCAGACAGCTCTTATCTGAGAAGTTTAAAATTATATTTTAATGTCAAACCACCCTTAAAACGTTTTTTCAACTCTTAAATATTCCAATTTACAACCAAATTTTATTTAAAAAACGTTTTTTTGTTTGAGCAACAAAGATTCAAAAACACTTTTTCGTAATACGTGATTGCTATTCGATCATATCTGCACGTCTCCATGTCTGCAATGGCAAAGATATTGGCCACGGCCGATATTTTGACAGATGATATCAGCCACGGCCGATATTTTGGCGCAGACAAAGGTTTTCTTTTTTCTTTTTAAAACACTCGTACCTGATCTCGTACCTGACACTACCTACTCTTCAAAGGCAATAGATCCAAACTTGCAGCAGCCGCTTTGTCACGAATATCTTCCGGAATTTCACAAGGTGCAACACTTTCATGCTACCATTTTTATAATTTTATTTTTTGTTTGTAAATTATGGCGTTACTATGGTAAGAAATTAATCTCGCCTGACTAGTTTCTTGATGAATTTGTTACATATTTTTTTAATTCTTCAGTTTTTGTTGGTATCACGAAAAATATTGAACAACATACGGCCGATATAGCATATAACTGGCTCGGATATTTATTTGCCTCGACTTACGTTTCGGCAAACAAACATTATCCTCGCCTGTTATATGCCATATATTAAGCTGACCAAACGTACTCCTTTCGGGAGTTTCGTACTTATATTTTAGGAGCTGTACTCCGGAGGATAGTTGTACTGCAAATGTACTTCCTTTTTATTCGGATGAACTACCTATAATCCTTTTCCTTTGGTTCTTTAAGTTTTTGGTTTTCATCCTCGATTTGTCTCAGTTCTATTAACAAGGATCAAACGCATAGACGGTACGTAATTTGAAACACCCATTCTGAGTAGTGAGTAATGATAATGTTATGTTTTTTAAGCTCTTTCTCAGTTTCGCATTAATTTATGATCGATACGAGAGTTTAACAATACTTTTTTGAAAATTTATCCTTCACTTTATTTAATTACATAAAAAGTTACTTTCTTCAGTTTTCATATGGGTATCTTAAACGAAAAACCTAGTCATGGAAGTTCAAAAGCGCAGACGCCGAAAATAGCTATTTTTGTTATAAGTAACTAAAATACAGTTTTTGCGGACGAATATTTGCTGTTTCCGGACGAGCTGAAGCCGAGTTTAAAATAGCAGATGAGTCCGCAAAAACTTTTTAGGTACGTGTAACAAACAAAATTTTTTTGTTATAGCTCCCCAATTTTCTTGGCGCCGACATTTTTTTTCGACTTTTCGCGATTCCCCCAAATCAAGCCCCCCTCGCGGTGTCAGAACTAGGATTGGGCTAGTAAAATGTATAATTTGTCGAGAGAATTTTCATTAGCCATTGGTGGGAGATCAAAAAAATATACATTCAATGGAAAAATACAGTCTTATTAATTTTGTTATTATAAAATTCTTTAAATACAGTTAAGATTTTGTTAACCCTCCCCCTCCACCGCGCGATACTTACTATGTACTCCTTTCTCATCAATAATAAATGGTCAGCTTACATATATCGGCCTAATACCGTTATATACTATATCTCACAAACTACTATTTTTCTTTTGCTAGCTGAACATGTGCCAAAACACTTACACAGCATGACATGAGCTATGTGGGTAACCATATAGTCAAAAATTGTTGACTTTTTAATTTTTTATTCATAACTAAAAAACTATTAACTTTTTATCAAATACCGCTCTATAGAGAAAAGATAAAATTGCCAGACGTCTGCCAGACTCTTATTTTGCTGGAGACGAATTATGTTAATTTTGTGTTTTTTGATTTAAAATGTTGGTACCCTTTTACACTAATTTTCCCAATTGTCTTCTAAAAATTATGTTTAAAATTTGGTTGTAATCAAAACAAGAGTGTATTTATGGTGGAAAATTATTTTAGGGGTTGCTTTTACACATTTGGGACTGTTTTAAATTGTGTTGGGTTTTTAATTTGATTGTAAAGCAACAGCGTATTTATGGGTTGAAAACTCTTTAAAAGGTGGTTTTTAAATATTTAACACTGTTTATAATTTTTAAATTGTTTTAAATAAGGTCAAATTTTAAGAGCATCCTTAAAACTATTTTTTTAACCATTCAATTGATTGCTTTAATTACAACTAAATTTTGGAGACATTTTTTATGACAACTTGAAACTTATAAAAAACCTCACATCCCGGGAGCATAACGAACAAAACAAAAAAATATGTCGTTCCTATCGTCAGTTATGATCGAGAGTGCATACAAATATTATGTTTTTGCAGTATTTCCTAATTTTCCGACTTTTATTTAGAATTGGCTTGAATTTTATTTTCCCGAAAACTTTTCCAGGAGCATAACGAACGAAACAAAAAAAGAATTACGCATATCCATCGTTCAAATCGTGAACTATGGTTTTTTTGTGTTCATATAACAATCCCATAGAAAAAAGCACTTTCAGTTTTTCCCGAATTTTCCAATTTTTCGGGCAACTTTTACAATGTTTATGTCCGTAGGAATCTTATCTGGACTATGAAGAATGTGAGGGAAAAATTATTAGCGAAATCGGTTCAGCCGTTCTCAAGTGATGCGCTTACAAATACAGCATTTCAACATTTAGGCATGTGCAGTGTATTTCAGTTTTTCCCGAATTTTCTAATTTTCCGGTCAAATTTTCCAATTTTGCTTTCCGTAAAAACCTTATTTGGACTATATTATAAATATATTAACAAAAGAAGTGATGCGCTTACCAACGAACAGCTTATCATTTTTATAGAGGCAAATAGTGTGACGTAAATGCACGTTGTCAGAGTTAAACACTTGGATGAAACGTAAAGTAAATGAGAACAAAGATTACAGCGAATGACAGTAACCTCACCATGTATTTCCAGTCAGCTGTTCACACGTCACTAGCACGTGAGTTTGTTTTGAAAAGTCCCCACTCTCAGTGACGTCACGACTCTTCCAGTCCATTATATAAAGATGAAACGCTATTCGTTGGTAAGCGCATCACTTGAGAACGAGTGGACCGATTTGACTTTTTTTTTGAGTATTCGTAATGGTCTAGGTAATGTTTTTACGGAAATAAAGATTTTCCAATTTTCCGGCAAATCTGTCCCAATTTTTATTTCCGTAAGAACCTGACCTGGACCTACGAGGATTTAAAAAAAATAGCCAAATCGGTCCAGCCGTTCTCAAGTGTTGTGCTTACCAACGTAGGTACAGCATTTCATTTTTAGGGTTCCGTACCCCAAGAGTCCTAATGGGACCCTATTACTAAGGCTCCGCTGTCCGTCTGTCCGTCCTTCCGTCTGTCACAGGGCTGTATCTTTTGAACCGTAATAGTTACATTTGAAATTTTCACAGAATGCGGACAACTATGACCGCAATAACAACAGATAATAAAAATAATAAAAAAATGTTGTGTTAAATAAATATTGTACGGTGGTACGAAACCCTTCGTGTGCGAGTCCGCCTTACACTTGGCCGATTTTTATTATTATAGATATGTAAACTTCCAAGTCCCTACAAATTTAATGTGGTATAAATAATTATTCTGGGACTGTAATAAACACTATATATATATATATATATATATATATATATATATATATATATATATATATATATATATATATATTGCAGGAACAAAAGGGGATATTGTAAATAATGTAAGAGGCACAAAACTAGGTATTTCTGAAGTTTCAAGATTTTAATTTGGAAAATATACTGTAAAAAAACACCTACATCGGGCTCATTTGTAGTACAAAAAAATGTGGCCACGAATTTGCAATTATTGACACTGTAACCAACCGCAAATGTCCCAATGTTATCAAATGTTCAAATACGTGTCTTTAAAATGAATAAATAATAATAGAAATTTCAGCCAAACGCTTCAGTTGCGATTTTTTTTCTGTTTAGACAGTTGAGGATTTTTAGTTAAAATATTAATAGTATTTTACTGAAAAATTAGCTTAAGTTACAGTAAATTTTCTATAAAACGCTTGTTTGTACTGTTTTATTTGTACGGACAAAAGCTTGACTTGATTTCAACGCAAATAAGCCCAGGAGAATTGTTAAAAACATATTCTATTACTTTTAGAATTTAGGGTATTGTTGGAGATATCAAACCACCTTGACTTTTAATTGAGCAATAACATGTAAAAAATTTCTTTATAAGTATTTTAATACAATTTGGCTATAAATAGGAGTTATAAAACGCCGACACATATCAAACTTTAACCGAAACGCTTCAGTTTTAACAGAAATTTTAACAATAATCTTGTTTTTAAGAGCTTGTTGTCTAAACTTGACTTAGAAAGTAGTTTAAAGTAGTATTTAGGATAAATCTCAAAATTAAACAAAATATTTTGTCCTTATAGGCCTCACCTGTGCGACAGGGTAACTTGTTTGCACACAAAATTATTCCCCCTTGAAGCGTTTATTTGAAGCTTCATTTTACCCTAAATTATCGTAATTATTATTTTCGGGATGTGGCATAACTAACCGTTCTGGGACGGTAATAAACACAATATTTGCTACGAAAAATTCGCGAGATGGTATGAGGGGATGCAGAAATAGAATTTCCCCAAGAACAGCAGAAACAAAAGGGGATGTTGTAAATAATGTAAGAGGCACAAAACTTTGGACTTTAGTTGTTAGTCAGTTTTATAAACAGTACTTATAGTTTATAAATGACAAAGGCCTATTTAAAATTGTTTACCCAGTTAAATATCATAGCAATTTGTTCTGCACCCACCTGTGGGACGCCGGGAAAATAAAAAATTGGGACTACCTACTTGAATAATTTTGCTGTCATTATCATTCATTATTATTCATTATCAATATATTGCCAAGAAAATACGGGTGGCGGATTCCAAACAAATAATTTAAGAAAAACTTTCAAAAATACAATTTTGTTTATTGTATTTGAAGGACACGGAATAATAAGTTAGCATACAATATTATTTTTGTCTACATTTGTGGTGGAAATGCTGGCAACACCGCTTGGCTTCGTATAATAAGTGATATACATTTTTTTATACAAATGGGATTGTTATAGTAAGCAGAGCAGTAGTAGTGTGGTTTCGTAAAATCTGAGAAATATAATTTTTTTTGTATGTCAATAAAAAGTTACCCCTCTCGGGTTGCGCTGATTAATGTGGTGATATAAAACCTATATATCCAGCAAACATATCTGTAACTATAAAGAAAAGGGCGGGCTTCTGAGTGCCTGTGGTGTTTGTCGGGCTTGGTATGGATAGCTGGGTGTGTATATATATATATATATATATATATATATACATACATATATATATATATATATATATATATATATATATATATATATATATATATATATATATATATATAGACATATACGGCGGCAATGTCAAGCCCAAAATGCTATGTTGGAAAGTAATACCAAGCCCGACACCTACTTACGAAGCCCGACTTTGGGCTTCGTAAAATTCACGTGTATATCCGAGTTATTTTTCATTGATACGACTAAAGCCATCTACTGGCAAAATTTTCATTTGGCGGGTAAAGTCACCATATATCGTAAAATACACACGTTTAGTTTTTGAAGTTCACTGTAGGGGGCGCACGACAGATTTGTATAAAACTGTATATCTACTGCAGATACTTTGTCGATGATGCCCGACCTTAAGATGTTTAATGCATAATAGGAATCCCGTTCATGTGACAACAGCGCATTCACTCGATTATTCATTTAATGTAATATTGGAGATATTTAACGCTACGAGCGAAAAGATGATTTAACGGTAACAATTCAGAAAGCTCTTATCTGAGAATTTAAAAATTATATTTTAATGTCAAACCACCCTTAAACCGTTTTTTCAACTCTTAAATACTCCGTTTTTTGATTACAACCAAATTTTTAAAACGTTTTTTATAGAACAATTTAAAAATTATAAACAGTGTCAGATATTTAAAAACGCCCTTAAAACGGTTTTTGAACCCATCATTCCAGTCACAAAAGGTTTTAGGTGTCCTGCTTAACAAATTTTCTTCTAGTTTTGGGTTTTTGATACTTTATGTTTTTTGAGGTGGAATACGAATTGGGTCTAACAGGTCTAACCTACCATATTTTTTTGTCGGGTGAACCGTTTAGGCGCAACAGTGCGTTGAAATGGGATATTATTGCCAGATTTTTATTTTTCCGGAGGCGGATTATGTTAATTTAGTGTTTTTTTGATTTAAAATGTTGGTACCCTTTTACTCTTTTAAATTAGGTTTAATATTTGGTTGTAATAAAAGCAAGGGTGTATTTATGGTTGAAAATAATTATAAACAAGAAGAATGTTTTTAAATCCATGTTCGACTTAGATATATTTAAATTTTTTAATTGAAAATAATTGTTTTAAGGGTGTGTTTTACACACACTGCTTTAAATTGTGTTGTGTTTTTAATTTGATTGTAAAGCAAAGGTGTATTTATAGGTTAAAGACTTAAAAAAATGTGGTTTTTAAATATTTGACACTGTTTATAATTTTTAAATTGTTTTAAACAAGGCCAAATTTTAAAAGCATCCTTAAAACTATTTTTTAACCCTTCAATACACCATTGCTTTAATTACAACTAAATTTTGGAGACATTTTTTATGACAACTTAAAACTTAATAATAAATAATAATAAAAAAGTTCACATCCCGGGAGCAGAACGAACAAAACAAAAAAAATAGGTCTTTCCTATCATCAGTTATGATTGAGAATGCATACAAATATCATGATTTTGCAGTATTTCCTAATTTTCCGACTTTTATTTATAATTGGCTCGAACTTTTTTTTCCGAAAACTTTTCCAGGACCATAACGAACGAAACAAAAAAAGAATTAGGCATATCCATCGTTCGAATCGTGAGTTAAGGTTGTGAATTTATATAAAAATCCCATAGAAAAAATCACTTTCAGTTTTTCCCGAATTCTCCAATTTTTCGGGCAACTTTTACAATTTTTATTTCCGTAGGAACCTTATCTGGACTATGATGAATATGAGGAAAAAATTATTAGCGAAATGGGTTCATCTGTTCTCAAGTGATGCGCCTACAAATACACCATTTCAACATTTAGGCACGTGCAGTGTATTTCAGTTTTTCCCGAATTTTCGAATTTTCCGGGTAAATTTAAAAAAAAAATTACAGCGAATGACAGTAATCTCACTATTTCCAGCCAGCTGTTGACACGTCACTAGCACGTGCGTTTGTTTTGAAAAGTCCCCACTCTCAGTGACGTCACGACTTTTCCAGTCTATTATATAAAAATGAAACGCTATTCGTTGGTAAACGCATCACTTGAGAACAGGTGGACCGATTTGGCAATTTTTTTTTTTTGAGTACCTATTCGTAATGGTCTAGGTAATGTTTTTATGGAAATAAAGATTTTCCAATTTTCCGGCAAACCTTTCCCAATTTTTATTTCCGTAAGAACCTGACCTGGACCATTACGGGGATTCTAAAAAAAATAGCCAAATCGGTCCAGCCGTTCTCAAGTGTTGTCAAGTGTGTTACCATCGTAGGTACAGCATTTCATTTTTAGGGTTCCGTACCCCAAGAGTGCTATTACTAAGGCTCAGCTGTCCGGCTGTCCGTCCTTCCGTCTGTCACAGGGCTGTATCTTTTGAACCGTAATAGTTAGACACTTGAAATTTTCACAGAATGCGGACAACTATGGCCGCAATAACAACAGATAAAAAAAATAATAAAAAAAATTAGTCTTTAATAAATATTGTACCGTGGTACGAAACCCTTCGTGTGCGAGTCCGACTTGCACTAACACGACTTTTATTATATAGATATGTAAACTACCAAGTCCCTACAAATTTAATGTGGTATAAATAACCATTCTGGGACTGTAATAAACACTGTTGTCAAATGTGCAAATACGTGTCTTTAAAATAAATAAATAATAGAAATTTCAGCCAAACGCTTCAGTTCCGATTTTTTTTCTGTTTCGACAGTTGAGGATTTTTAGTTAAAATATCAATAGTATTTTACTAAAAATATAGCTTAAGTCACAGTAAGTTTTCTATAAAACGCTTGTTTGTACTGTTTTCTTTGTACGGACAAAAGCTTGACTTGATTTCCACGCAAATAAGCGCAGGAGAGTTGTTAAGAACATACTCTATTAATTTTAGAATTTAGGGTATTGTTGGAGACATCAAACCACCTTGACTTTTAATTGAGCAATAACATGTAAGAAATGTCTTTGTAAGTATTTTAGCACAATTTGGCTGTAAATAGGCGTTATAAAACGCCGATATATAAAAATTTTACCGAAACGCTTCAGTTCCGAAATTTTAGCAATAATTTTGTTTTTAAGAGCTTGTTGTCTAAACTTGACTTAGAAAGTAGTATTTAGCATAAATCTCAAAATTAAACAAAATATTTTGTTCTTACAGGCCTCACCCGTGCGACAAGGTAACTTGTTTGCACCAAAATTATTCCCTCTTGAAGCCTTTATTGAAGCTTCATTTTACCCTAAATTATCGTAATTATTTTTAATAAATAACAGTTCTTGGACGGTAGTAATAGTATATTTCATACGAGTGCGCTGTCATTACACTTTTCAGGGGCGAGGGCAAATTTTTGCAGCCCGAGGCGAATGCCGAGGGCCGCAATGAGGCCGAGCCCCTGAAAAGTGACAGGGCACGAGTATTGAATAGTGTTTCTTTTTGTATTCGTTCCCGCAACATGAGAAAAAGTACAAATTTACATCAGATTTTGAGGTTAGGTTGACTGCTGCCAAATTAAATACATACGATGCAAAATTTATGTATGTTGCTATGTATTTCATTACGCATTATGTGTTTCACAAAACGAATACAATAGTATATTTTATTACAAGGCCAGAAAATGTAATTTTGCAAGTGCGAGCACAGTTTGTGGAGGCGAGGCGTAGCCGAGGCCGCGTGATAAACGAAACTTTTCCGGCCGACAAAAGATTTTCATTGTTCACTTTTGTAGGGGGGTCTCATGCCTCATGGGGGCCCACGTGTCTCAAACAGCCCCTTTGGGCCCCCATGTCGCAGGGGCCCCCACAAGTCTAACGGGGCTTCATAACACATGGGGGCCCTGGTGTCTCAAACAGCCCCCTTGGGCCCCCTATTTCAAGGGCTCCACATGTCGAAAGGGCCCCCCCATGTCTTAAAGGGCCCCCTTGGGCCCCCCTGTTAAAGGGGGTTTTGTTATTGTCGTTGCCCTATACCAAGGGGCCCCCCCTGTAATTTTTCCGATGTTTTAATGGTAGTTATTCTGCTATTCGGGGCGGTGACAAATCCAACGAACATGCGAAAGCTTGCATTGAAAAATCCCTAGTTTCTATTTTCTAGCCTAGGCTGGCAAATAGCGTTTTCAAGCCGATTTGGACGACTGGAAAATAACTAAATTGAGACGAAGGCCGAAAAAAACACAATATTTGCTCCGAAAAATTCGTGAGATGGTATGAGGGGAGGCAGAAATAGAATTCCCTCAAGAACAGCAGAAACAAAAGGGGATGTTGTAAATAATGTAACAGGCACAAATCTTTGGACTTTAGTAAGTTGTTAGTTTTATAAACAGTACTTTTATAGTTTATAAATGACAAAGGCCTATTTAAAATTGTTTACCCAGTTAAATATTATAGCAATAAATAATTTGTACTTGATAGGCCTCACCAGTTGGCTCCTGTTATTCTGCACCTACCTGTGGGACGACGGGTAAATAAAACAAATTGGAACTACCTTTATGAATAATTTTGCTGTCATTATCATTCATTATTATTATTCATTATCAATATATTGCCAAGAAAATACAGGTGCCCGATTCCAAACAAATAATTTAAGAAAAACTTAAAAAAAATACAATTTTGTTGAATAATAAGTCAGCATACAATATTAATTTAGTCTACATTTGTGGTGGAAGTGCTGGCAACACCGCTTGGCTTCGTATAATACGTGATATACATTTTTTTATACAAACGGGATTGTTATAGTAAGCAGAGCATGTGTGGTTTCGTAAAATCTGAGAAACATAGAATTATTTGTATGTCAACAAAAAGTTACCCCTCTCAGGTTGCGCTGATTAATGTGGTGATATAAAACCTATATATCCAGCAAATATATGTGTAACTATAAAGGAAAGGGCGGGCTTCTGAGTGCCTGTGGTGTTTGTCGGGCTTGGTATGGATAGCTGGGTATGTATATATATATATATATATATATATATATATATATATATATATATATATATATATATACATACCCAGCTATCCATACCAAGCCCGACAAACACCACAGGCACTCAGAAGCCCGCCCTTTCCTTTATAGTTACACATATATTTGCTGGATATATAGGTTTTATATCACCACATTAATCAGCGCAACCTGAGAGGGGTAACTTTTTGTTGACATACAAATAATTCTATGTTTCTCAGATTTTACGAAACCACACATGCTCTGCTTACTATAACAATCCCGTTTGTATAAAAAAATGTATATCACGTATTATACGAAGCCAAGCGGTGTTGCCAGCATTTCCACCACAAATGTAGACTAAATTAATATTGTATGCTGACTTATTATTCAACAAAATTGTATTTTTTTTTTAGTTTTTCTTAAATTATTTGTTTGGAATCGGGCACCTGTATTTTCTTGGCAATATATTGATAATGAATAATAATAATGAATGATAATGACAGCAAAATTATTCATAAAGGTAGTTCCAATTTGTTTTATTTAGCCAACTGGTGAGGCCTATCAAGTACAAATTATTTATTGCTATAATATTTAACTGGGTAAACAATTTTAAATAGGCCTTTGTCATTTATAAACTATAAAAGTACTGTTTATAAAACTAACAACTTACTAAAGTCCAAAGTTTTGTGCCTCTTACATTATTTGCAACATCCCCTTTTGTTTCTGCTGTTCTTGAGGGAATTCTATTTCTGCCTCCCCTCATACCATCTCACGAATTTTTCGGAGCAAATATTGTGTTTTTGTCGGCCTTCGTCTCAATTTAGTTATTTTCCAGTCTTCCAAATCGGCTGGAAAACGATATTTGCCTGCCTAGGCTAGAACATGGAAACTAGGGATTTTTCAATGCAA
Organism: Diaperis boleti; assembly: GCA_963583935.1. NCBI lineage: Eukaryota > Metazoa > Arthropoda > Insecta > Coleoptera > Tenebrionidae > Diaperis > Diaperis boleti. The sequence continues at coordinate 41,909,696 of OY757245.1, read as the reverse complement.
GCTTTTATGTTCGTTGGATTTGTCACCGCCCCGAATAGCAGAATAACTACCATTAAAACATAGGAAAAATTACAGGGGGGGGGGCTTGGTATTGGATCAACGACAATAACAAAACCCCCTTCAACAGAGGGGCCCAAGGGGGCCCTTTAAGACATGGGGGGGATCTTTTTGACATGTGGAGCCCTTGAAACAGGGGGGCCCAAAGGGGCTCTTTGAGACACGAGGGCCCCCATGCCTTATGAGGCCCCCTTAGACTTGTGGGGGGCCTTGCGAAATGGGGGCCCAAGGGAGCTCTTTGCGACACGTGGGCCTCCATGAGGCATGAGGCCCCCCTACAAAAGTGAACAATGAAAATCTTTTGTCGGCCGAAAAAGTTTCGTTTATCACAAGACCTGAAACTGTTTTGCAAGTGCTTGCACTTGTGAAGTCTCGGCTACGCCTCGCCTCCACAAACTGTGCTCGCACTTGCAAAATGACATTTTCTGGCCTTGTAATAAAATATACTATTGTATTCGTTTTGTGAAACACATAATGCGTAATGAAATACATAGCAACATACATAAATTTTGCATCGTATGTATTTAATTTGGCAGCAGTCAACCTAACCTCAAAATGTGATGTAAATTTGTACTTTTTCTCATTTTACGGGAACGAATACAAAAAGAAACACTATTCAATACTCGTGCCCTGTCTCTTTTCAGGGGCTCGGCCTCATTGCGGCCCTCGGCATTCGCCTCGGGCTGCTAAAAGCAGGCTGCACACTATCGCGGAACGGAACGGAACGGAACGGAATGGAATGGAATGGAACGGAACTTTTTAAACGCATACATTTAAATGAAAGTCCGCACACTACCGCGGATCGGAACAGCGCGGAATGGTTCGTAAGGAGTATGCTTTTCAAAAATTCCGTTCCGTTCCATTCCATTCCGTTCCGTTCCGTTCCGCGATAGTGTGCTGGCTGCTAAAATTCGCCCTCGCCCCTGAAAAGTGTAATGACAGCGCACTCGTATGAAATATACTATTACTACCGTCCAAGAACTGTTATTTATTAAAAATAATTACGATAATTTAGGGTAAAATGAAGCTTCAATAAAGGCTTCAAGAGGGAATAATTTTGGTGCAAACAAGTTACCTTGTTGCACGGGTGAGGCCTGTAAGAACAAAATATTTTGTTTAATTTTGAGATTTATGCTAAATACTACTTTAAACTACTTTCTAAGTCAAGTTTAGACAACAAGCTCTTAAAAACAAAATTATTGCTAAAATTTCGGAACTGAAGCGTTTCGGTAAAGTTTTTATATATCGGCGTTTTATAACGCCTATTTACAGCCAAATTGTGCTAAAATACTTACAAAGACATTTTTTACATGTTATTGCTCAATTAAAAATCAAGGTGGTTTGATGTCTCCAACAATACCCTAAATTCTAAAATTAATAGAGTATGTTCTTAAAAACTCTCCTGCGCTTATTTGCGTGGAAATCAAGTCAAGCTTTTGTCCGTACAAAGAAAACAGTACAACCAAGCGTTTTATAGAAAATTTACTGTGACTTAAGCTATTTTTTTAGTAAAATACTAGTGATATTTTAACTAAAAATCCTCAACTGTCGAAACAGAAAAAAAATCGGAACTGAAGCGTTTGGCTGAAATTTCTATTATTTATTTATTTTAAAGACACGTATTTGCACATTTGACAATACGTACAATATTTATTTAAGACTACATTTTTTTTATTATTTTTATTATCTGTTGTTATTGCGGCCATAGTTGTCCGCATTCTGTGAAAATTTCAAGTGTCTAACTATTACGGTTCAAAAGATACAGCCCTGTGACAGACGGAAGGACGGACAGCCGGACAGCTGAGCCTTAGTAATAGCACTCTTGGGGTACGAAACCCTAAAAATGAAATGCTGTACCTACGTTGGTAACACAATTGGCAACACTTGAGAACGGCTGGACCGATTTGGCTATTTCGTAATGGTCCAGGTCAGGTTCTTACGGAAATAAAAATTGGGAAAGATTTGCCGGAAAATTGGAAAATCTTTATTTCCATAAAAACATTACCTAGACCAATACGAATAGGTACTCAAAGAAAAAATTGCCAAATCGGTCTCAAGTGATGCGTTTACCAACGAATAGCGTTTCATTTTTATATAATAGACTGGAAAAGTCGTAACGTCACTGAGAGTGGGGACTTTTCAAAACAAACGCACGTGCTAGTGACGTGTCAACAGCTGGCTAGAAATAGTGAGGTTACTGTCATTCGCTGTAATTTTTTTTTTTTTAAATTTACCCGGAAAATTCGAAAATTAGGGAAAAACTGAAATACACTGCACGTGCGTAAATGTTGAAATAGTGTATTTGTAGGCGCATCACTTGAGAACGGATGAACCCATTTCGCTAATAATTTTTTCCTCATATTCGTCATAGTCCAGATAAGGTTCCTACGGAAATAAAAATTGTAAAAGTTGCCCGAAAAATTGGAAAATTCGGGAAAAACTGAAAGTGATTTTTTCTATGGGATTTTTATATAAATTCCCAACCATAACTCACGATTCGAACGATGGATATGCCTAATTCTTTTTTTGTTTCGTTTGTTATGGTCCTGGAAAAGTTTTCGGGAAAACAAAGTTTGAGCCAATTATAAATAAAAGTCCGAAAATTAGGAAATACTGCAAAATCATGATATTTGTATGCATTCTCAATCATAACTGATGATAGGAAAGACCTATTTTTTTGTTTTGTTCGTTCTGCTCCCGGGATGTGAGCTTTTTTATTATTATTTATTATTAAGTTTTAAGTTGTCATAAAAAATGTCTCCAAAATTTAGTTGTAATTAAAGCAATGGTGTATTGAAGGGTTAAGAAATAGTTTTAAGGATGCTTTTAAAATTTAGCCTTGTTTAAAACAATTTAAAAATTATAAACAGTGTCAAATATTTAAAAACACCATTTTTTAAGTTTTTAACCCAGAAATACACCTTTGCTTTACAATCAAATTAAAAACACAACACAATTTAAAACAGTGTGTGTAAAACACACCCCTAAAACAATTATTTTCAACCATAAATACACCCTTGCTTTTATTACAACCAAATATTAAACATAATTTAAAAGGGTAAAAGGGTACCAACATTTTAAATAAAAAAAAACACAAAATTAACATAATCCGCCTCCGGAAAAATAAAAATCTGGCAATAATATCCCATTTCAACGCACTGTTGCGCCTAAACGGTTCACCCGACAAAAAAATATGGTAGGTTAGACCTGTTAGACCCAATTCGTATTCCACCTCAAAAAACATAAAGTATCAAAAACCCAAAACTAGAAGAAAATTTGTTAAGCAGGACACCTAAAACCTTTTGTGACTGGAATGATGGGTTCAAAAACCGTTTTAAGGGCGTTTTTAAATATCTGACACTGTTTATAATTTTTAAATTGTTCTATAAAAAACATTTTTTAAATTTGGTTGTAATCAAAAAACGGAGTATTTAAGAGTTAAAAAAATGTTTTAAGGGTGGTTTGACATTAAAATATAATTTTAAAATTCTCAGATAACAGCTTTCTGAATTGTTACCGCTAAATCATCTTTTCGCTCGTAGCGTTAAATATCTCCAATATTACATTAAATGAATAATCGAGTGAATGCGCTGTTGTCACATGAACGGGATTCCTATTATGCATTAAACATCTTAAGGTCGGGCATCATCGACAAAGTATCTGCAGTAGATATACAGTTTTATACAAATCTGTCGTGCGCCCCCTACAGTGAACTTCAAAAACTAAACGTGTGTATTTTACGATATATGGTGACTTTACCCGCCAAATGAAAATTTTGCCAGTAGATGGCTTTAGTCGTATCAATGAGAAATAACTCGGATATACACGTGAATTTTACGAAGCCCAAAGTCGGGCTTCGTAAGTAGGTGTCGGGCTTGGTATTACTTTCCAACATAGCATTTTGGGCTTGACATTGCCGCCGTATATGTCTATATATATAAAGTAATACCAAGCCCGACTACTTACGAAGCCCGAGTTATTTCTCGTTAATACGACTAAAGCCATCTACTGGCAAAATTTTCATTTGGCGGGTAAAGTCACCATATATCGTAAAATACACACGTTTAGTTTTTGAAGTTCACTGTAGGGGGCGCACGACAGATTTGTATAAAACTGTATATCTACTGCAGATACTTTGTCGATGATGCCCGACCTTAAGATGTTTAATGCATAATAGGAATCCCGTTCATGTGACAACAGCGCATTCACTCGATTATTCATTTAATGTAATATTGGAGATATTTAACGCTACGAGCGAAAAGATGATTTAGCGGTAACAATTCAGAAAGCTGTTATCTGAGAATTTTAAAATTATATTTTAATGTCAAACCACCCTTAAAACATTTTTTTAACTCTTAAATACTCCGTTTTTTGATTACAACCAAATTTAAAAAATGTTTTTTATAGAACAATTTAAAAATTATAAACAGTGTCAGATATTTAAAAACGCCCTTAAAACGGTTTTTGAACCCATCATTCCAGTCACAAAAGGTTTTAGGTGTCCTGCTTAACAAATTTTCTTCTAGTTTTGGGTTTTTGATACTTTATGTTTTTTGAGGTGGAATACGAATTGGGTCTAACAGGTCTAACCTACCATATTTTTTTGTCGGGTGAACCGTTTAGGCGCAACAGTGCGTTGAAATGGGATATTATTGCCAGATTTTTATTTTTCCGGAGGCGGATTATGTTAATTTTGTGTTTTTTTTTATTTAAAATGTTGGTACCCTTTTACCCTTTTAAATTATGTTTAATATTTGGTTGTAATAAAAGCAAGGGTGTATTTATGGTTGAAAATAATTGTTTTAGGGGTGTGTTTTACACACACTGTTTTAAATTGTGTTGTGTTTTTAATTTGATTGTAAAGCAAAGGTGTATTTCTGGGTTAAAAACTTAAAAAATGGTGTTTTTAAATATTTGACACTGTTTATAATTTTTAAATTGTTTTAAACAAGGCTAAATTTTAAAAGCATCCTTAAAACTATTTCTTAACCCTTCAATACACCATTGCTTTAATTACAACTAAATTTTGGAGACATTTTTTATGACAAATTAAAACTTATAAAAAAGCTCACATCCCCGGAGCAGAACGAACAAAACAAAAAAATAGGTCTTTCCTATCGTCAGTTATGATCGAGAATGCATACAAATATCATGATTTTGCAGTGTTTCCTAATTTTCCGAGTTTTATTTATAATTGGCTCGAATTTTGTTTTCCCGAAAACTTTTCCAGGACCATAACAAACCAAACAAAAAAAGAATTAGGCATATCCATCGTTCGAATCGGGAGTTATGGTTTTGAATTTATATAAAAATCCCATGAAAAAATCACTTTCAGTTTTTCCCGAATTCTCCAATCTTTCGGGCAACTTTTACAATTTTTATTTCCGTAGGAACCTTATCTGGACTATGACGAATATGAGGAAAAAATTATTAGCGAAATGGGTTCATCCGTTCTCAAGTGATGCGCCTACAAATACACCATTTCAACATTTACGCACGTGCAGTGTATTTCAGTTTTTCCCGAATTTTCGAATTTTCCGGGTAAATTTTCCATTTTTGCTTTCCGTAAAAATCTTATTTGGACTATATTACAAATATTAACAAAGAAATTAGCCAATTCTGGCCAGCCATTCTCAAGTGATGCGCTTACCAACGAACAGCATTACATTTTTATAGAGTCACTGGTGGGGGAACCAAAACCTTTCCAAACCTTTCCTTTCCATTTCATGCTTTGAGCATTTGAGGTTATATAAAAGTGGTTTAAATCAACGTTCATTTTCTGGGTTTAAGAACACATTTTGTAGTCATGGTTAAGCGTGGGTTAACCCAGGGAGGTTAAAGCTAACCACATTTGGATGAAACGTAAAGTAAATGAGAACAAAAATTACAGCGAATGACAGTAATCTCACTATTTCCAGCCAGCTGTTGACACGTCACTAGCACGTGCGTTTGTTTTGAGAAGTCCCCACTCTCACTGACGTCACGACTTCTCCAGTCTATTATATAAAAATGAAACGCTATTCGTTGGTAAACGCATCACTTGAGAACAGGTGGACCGATTTGGCAATTTTTTTTTTGAGTACCTGTTCGTAATAGTCTAGGTAATATTTTTAAGGAAATAAAGATTTTCCAATTTTCCGGCAAACCTTTGCCAATTTTTATTTCCGTAAGAACCTGACCTGGACCATTACGGGGATTCTAAAAAAAATATCCAAATCGGTCCAGCCGTTCTCAAGTGTTGCGCTTACCAACGTAGGTACAGCATTTCATTTTTAGGGTTCCGTACCCCAAGAGTGCTATTACTAAGGCTCAGCTGTCCGGCTGTCCGTCCTTCCGTCTGTCACAGGGCTGTATCTTTTGAAGCGTAATAGTTAGACACTTGAAATTTTCACAGAATGCGGACAACTATGGCCGCAATAACAACAGATAATAAAAATAATAAAAAAATGTAGTGTTAAATAAATAGTACCTGGCGACCGAGCTTCTCTCGGTACTTATTTTTTTGGAAAATTGTGTTTTTTTCCGAAAAAGTATTGAGATACGTCATAATATACGATACGTCTCATGACTCCGAAGTTTAGGCAACCCTTGAAACCGGAGGGCCCGAGGTAGCTTCTTTGAAACAAGGCGACCGGAGGGCCCCCCCTTGAAACACGGCCCCCCGAGGGCCCCCCGTTTAAACATGGGGGCCCGAGGGCCCCTTTGAAACAGGAAAACTCGACCCAAAAGGGAGCCCGAGAGGGCCCCCAAAACGGAGCCCGAGAGGGCCCCGAATAGGGAGCCCGAGGGGGGGCCCGATAAGGGAGCCCGAGAGGGCCTCCGAGAAGGGAGCCCGAGGGGGGCCCCGAGAAGGGAGCCCGAGGGGGGGCCCGAGAAGGGAGCCCGAGGGGGGGGCCGAAAAGGGAGCCCGAGCGAGCCCCCGAAAAGGGAGCCCCAGCAAGCCCCCGAAAAGGGAGTCCGAGAAGGGGCCCATCGAAACAGGCGAGCCCGAGGAGCGGCCCCTCGCATCAGGCGGGCCCGAGGGGGCCTCATCGGTTATCAACATAATTATAGAAGTCGAAAGTTGAATTTGTTTAGTTCTAAAATAGGATTTATGTATGAGACAAATTTAATTGAATTGAAATCTTTAGAAAGGAAGGCCCATGGGGGGCCCGTTGAGACAGACAAGCCTCCTTGAGATATCCTTGGGACAGGGGGGCGTAGCTACCATCTGAACTGCCGTAATACCTCCTACTACGCTAGTCGCAGTCGTTTCATTCAAACGCGTTCCCGCTCTCATTCATCCCCATCACCAAGGTGTTTGAAATTGTCAGATGATTGTCAGTATGACAGCGGATAAAGGATCTTAAAAAACCGTATTTTTGTCTAAAATTGCGTTTCTACAAGAAATCGAACTACATAGGTAGACTTGAAAAGCAAAACTTTATCTGAATACAAAATTTCATCCAAATCGTTAGAGCCGTTTCCGAGATCCACGAAATATATAAATAAATAAATAAATTTACAAGAATTGCTCGTTTAAATATATTAGATTAGATAGATTGTACGGTAGTACGAAACCCTTCGAGTCCGACTTGCACTAACACGACTTTTATTATATAGATATGTAAACTACCAAGTCCCTACAAATTTAATGTGGTATAAATAACCATTCTGGGACTGTAATAAACACTGTTGTCAAATGTGCAAATACGTGTCTTTAAAATAAATAAATAATAGAAATTTCAGCCAAACGCTTCAGTTCCGATTTTTTTTCTGTTTCGACAGTTGAGGATTTTTAGTTAAAATATCAATAGTATATAGCTTAAGTCACAGTAAATTTTCTATAAAACGCTTGTTTGTACTGTTTTCTTTGTACGGACAAAAGCTTGACTTGATTTCCACGCAAATAAGCGCAGGAGAGTTGTTAAGAACATACTCTATTAATTTTAGAATTTAGGGTATTGTTGGAGACATCAAACCACCTTGACTTTTAATTGAGCAATAACATGTAAAAAATGTCTTTGTAAGTATTTTAGCACAATTTTGGCTGTAAATGGGCGTTATAAAACGCCGATATATAAAAATTTTACCGAAACGCTTCAGTTCCGAAATTTTAGCAATAATTTTGTTTTTAAGAGCTTGTTGTCTAAACTTGACTTAGAAAGTAGTTTAAAGTAATATTTAGCATAAATCTCAAAATTAAACAAAATATTTTGTTCCTACTGGCCTCACCCGTGCGACAAGGTAACTTGTTTGCACCAAAATTATTCCCTCTTGAAGCCTTTATTGAAGCTTCATTTTACCCTAAATTATCGTAATTATTTTTAATAAATAACAGTTCTTGGACGGTAGTAATAGTATATTTCATACGAGTGCGCTGTCATTACACTTTTCAGGGGCGAGGGCGAATTTTTGCAGCCCGAGGCGAATGTCGAGGGCCGCAATGAGGCCGAGCCCCTGAAAAGTGACAGGGCACGAGTATTGAATAGTGTTTCTTTTTGTATTCGTTCCCGCAAAATGAGAAAAAGTACAAATTTACATCAGATTTTGAGGTTAGGTTGACTGCTGCCAAATTAAGGGAATTGAACGCGGCTTCATTTGACTATAATTTGTCTGCACAACAACATTCCTAAACGTCATACCAGCCCACTCTTTTATCGCCTAACTAGACATGGATAGGAAGAAGACGCTAGATGGTCCAAAAAATTATGTTTAGTTTTGGAATTACTTAATCAGTAACGCACCTAGCACTTCAATTTTTGGTTTAACATTTGGATAATGATCAATACTAAAGTAGAATATCCCTCAAAATAAAATAAAAATATCTTATTTGATAACAGGTTGAATCCGTAATGATAAGACCAAAATCAACCAAAACTTTAAAAAAATCAGTTATGAAATAAACTTTGTAGGAAGCTGCTTTCGATTATAAAAACAAATCCTTAAATCATTGTTGAAATAACCGAATGGTTTCTTTGTTATTCCAAAATTCGTAGTGCAATGCAAATTTCCTATCTCCGTCGTACATAATATAAGATGCAATAGCGTTATCTCTTACCGTTTGAACTGGAGACGTACAATCAGTCCGAGCGTTACTGAATAGAACGCCGCGTGTTCATGGTAAAAACTTCTTAGGTCCACAACTTTCGGCGCGAAGCAATACAGGGTGACACTCGTCAGAATTGTGGCCTAGTGATTTATGGTCACTTGAGTTTCAGATGTTAGTGTCGAAACTGGTTTGTCCTTAAATTTTTATTAGTTAATTTTTTTATGCATATAGGCTTGACTTCTGATATTTTTTTTTACTATGAAATAAACTTGAACTGTCCCATAATAATTTTAATTGCAATATCTAATAATATTTGGAGCAGGTCCGCCCCTGTCGATAGCGCATGTGGACCCTTAGTCGGTCAGTCATTTCTGAATGGTCACTCCGCTGATTCATAGCAACAACTGCGCTGGTAGACTGCACTGCAGTCATCTCTCTCCTCGCACTGTGTAGCAATTAATGCGTAGGAGTGAAAAAGCCAATGTGACATGTGAAATAGATTTATTTAAAATTTGACGTGGGCAAAACTCTCTGTCTTATGAAGTCGCGACCAATATCCTTAAATACATACGATGCAAAATTTATATATGTTGCTATGTATTTCATTACGCATTATGTGTTTCACAAAACGAATACAATAGTATATTTTATTACAAGGCCAGAAAATGTCATTTTGCAAGTGCGAGCACAGTTTGTGGAGGCGAGGCGTACCCGAGACTTCACAAGTGCAAGCACTTGCAAAACAGTTTCGGGTCTTGTGATAAACGAAACTTTTTCGGCCGACAAAAGATTTTCATTGTTCACTTTTGTAGGGGGGCCTCATGCCTCATGGGGGCCCACGTGTCGCAAAGAGCCCCCTTGGGCCCCCACATCGCAGGGCCCCCCACAAGTCTAAGGGGGCCTCATAACGCATGGGGGCCCTCGTGTCTCAAAGAGCCCCTTTGGGCTCCCCTGTTTCAAGGGCTCCACATGTCAAAAGGACCCCCCCATGTCTTAAAGGGCCCCCTTGGGCCCCTCTGTTGAAGGGGGTTGAAGGCCCGATGTTTTAATGGTAGTTATTCTGCTATTCGGGGCGGTGACAAATCCAACGAACATAAAAGCTTGCATTGAAAAATCCCTAGTTTCCATGTTTTAGCCTAGGCAGGCAAATATCGTTTTCCAGCCGATTTGGACGACTGGAAAATAACTAAATTGAGACGAAGGCCGAAAAAAACACAATATTTGCTCTGAAAAATTCGTGAGATGGTATGAGGGGAGGCAGAAATAGAATTCCCTCAAGAACAGCAGAAACAAAAGGGGATGTTGTAAATAATGTAAGAGGCACAAAACTTTGGACTTTAGTAAGTTGTTAGTTTTATAAACAGTACTTTTATAGTTTATAAATGACAAAGGCCTATTTAAAATTGTTTACCCAGTTAAATATTATAGCAATAAATAATTTGTACTTGATAGGCCTCACCAGTTGGCTCCTGTTATTCTGCACCTACCTGTGGGACGACGGGTAAATAAAACAAATTGGAACTACCTTTATGAATAATTTTGCTGTCATTATCATTCATTATTATTATTCATTATCAATATATTGCCAAGAAAATACAGGTGCCCGATTCCAAACAAATAATTTAAGAAAAACTTAAAAAAAATTACAATTTTGTTGAATAATAAGTCAGCATACAATATTAATTTAGTCTACATTTGTGGTGGAAATGCTGGCAACACCGCTTGGCTTCGTATAATACGTGATATACATTTTTTTATACAAACGGGATTGTTATAGTAAGCAGAGCATGTGTGGTTTCGTAAAATCTGAGAAACATAGAATTATTTGTATGCCAACAAAAAGTTACCCCTCTCAGGTTGCGCTGATTAATGTGGTGATATAAAACCTATATATCCAGCAAATATATCTGTAACTATAAAGGAAAGGGCGGGCTTCTGAGTGCCTGTGGTGTTTGTCGGGCTTGGTATGGATAGCTGGGTATGTATATATATATATATATATATATATATATATATATATATATATATATATATATATATATATGTCTAATCCTACGATCCGCCTCAAAAATAAGTATGTAATGTATGCTTTGGGCTCATTTTCCACGATTGGCCTCATGAGGCCAAAGGTGGTCCCACAGCTATTACCATCATCGGCCTCCGGATGTAAAGTGGAGTCCTCAGCGGCCAACATCGGAAACTAAATGGTTTGTCTGACAAATAAAGTAACTGTTTAATATATTGCATATACTTTAACGTCCAATTCGTATGATCCCAATAATTATTAAACATCAAAAAATAAAAGAGCCCGAAAATTGAACACATAATTTCATACTTATTGTTAATTGAAAATCTGAAACATTCTATTTATTATCGAACAATGTATCCGTTAATTACTAATTTCTCCCAATTACGGTGGAGCAACATATGTAATTTTTTAGTGTCAGTTCTGCCTACAAATCGGGTAATCTGGAATTATGTTTTAAAGATGCTGTCCTGGATTTTCATCTTTGTTTTGTTTAATGTATTTTAACTCAAAACTGCAATCTCAGGTTTGCTTTTACGATTTTCGTGGATTGCATTAAATAGGAACTTAGAGCAAATCAATGCCATAATTCCTGATAAAGTAATTTTTTTTATTTTAAAGTGCAAAAATTTTTAAGGCCAAAGAATGACTTAGACATAGTTGTGAGGCCAAAAGAGGTATTAGACATAGCATCTCGCTACATTTAAAGCCTTCTTTGGCCTCATGGAAAAGTTCTTAACTGTTATCAATATGACTATGTATTCAAAATTTTAACCTCACGAACCTAATTTAATCATTTCTTGACCTTTAAAGACGATTGAACGACAACTGTCATGTTTCACTGTCAATTCTACCCAAAAATCTGTAATTCGTTCGTAAAGATCCGATCATGAAATATTTCCATTTGTTAATGTCATATTTTGACCAAAAAGTGCAATCTTATTATTTTTCTCTTTTACGATCTTCGCACCCCTTATATTTGGGTATGCAATAAACAGTATGTTGTTGCTAATAAATGTCTTTATTGTTGATAACAATTTAAATTTATTCATTATAGCATTTCTATAACGTACAAAAGGTGCGAGGTCAAAGAATGACTTAGACATAGTTGTGAGGCCAAAAGAGGTATTAGACATAGCATCTCGCTACATTTAAAGCCTTCTTTGGCCTCATGGAAAAGTTTTTAACTGTTATCAATATGACTATGTATTAAAAATTTTAACCTCACGAACCTAATTTAATCATTTCTTGACATTTAAAGACGATTGAGCGACAACTGTCATTTTTCACTGTCAATTCTACCCAAAAATCTGTAATACGTTCGTAAAGATCCGATCATGAAATATTTCCATTTGTTAATGTAATATTTTGACCAAAAAGTGCAACCTTATGATTTTTCTTTTTTTTTCGATCTTTGTACCCCTTATATTTGGGTATGCAATAAACAGTATGTTGTTGCTAATAAATGTCTTTATTGTTGATAACAATTTAAATTTATTCATTATAGCTTTTATATAACGTACAAAAGGTGCGAGGTCAAAGAATGACTTAGACATAGTTGTGAGGCCAAAAGAGGTATTAGACATAGTATCTCGCTACATTTAAAGCCTTCTTTGGCCTCATGGAAAAGTCCATAACTGTTATCAATATGACTATGTATTCAAAATTTTAACCTCACGAACCTAATTTAATCATTTCTTGACATTTAAAGACGATTGAGCGACAACTGTCATTTTTCACTGTCAATTCTACCCAAAAATCTGTAATACGTTCGTAAAGATCCGATCATGAAATATTTCCATTTGTTAATGTAATATTTTGACCAAAAAGTGCAACCTTATGATTTTTCTTTTTTTTTCGATCTTTGTACCCCTTATATTTGAGTATGCAATAAACAGTATGTTGTTGCTAATAAATGTCTTTATTGTTGATAACAATTTAAATTTATTCATTATAGCATTTATATAACGTACAAAAGGTGCGAGGTCAAAGAATGACTTAGACATAGTTGTGAGGCCAAAAGAGGTATTAAGACATAGTATCTCGCTACATTTAAAGCCTTCTTTGGCCTCATGGAAAAGTCCATAACTGTTATCAATATGACTATGTATTCAAAATTTTAACCTCACGAACCTAATTTAATCATTGCTTGACATTTAAAGACGATTGAGCGACAACTGTCATTTTTCACTGTCAATTCTACCCAAAAATCTGTAATACGTTCGTAAAGATCCGATCATGAAATATTTCCATTTGTTAATGTAATATTTTGACCAAAAAGTGCAACCTTATGATTTTTCTTTTTTTTCGATCTTTGTACCCCTTATATTTGGGTATGCAATAAACAGTATGTTGTTGCTAATAAATGTCTTTATTGTTGATAACAATTTAAATTTATTCATTATAGCATTTATATAACGTACAAAAGGTGCGAGGTCAAAGAATGACTTAGACATAGTTGTGAGGCCAAAAGAGGTATTAGACATAGTATCTCGCTACATTTAAAGCCTTCTTTGGCCTCATGGAAAAGTCCATAACTGTTATCAATATGACTATGTATTCAAAATTTTAACCTCACGAACCTAATTTAATCATTTCTTGACATTTAAAGACGATTGAGCGGCAACTGTCATTTTTCACTGTCAATTCTACCCAAAAATCTGTAATTCGTTCGTAAAGATCCGATCATGAAATATTTCCATTTGTTAATGTAATATTTTGACCAAAAAGTGCAACCTTATGAATTTTCTCTTTTACGATCTTCGCACCCCTTATATTTGGGTATGCAATAAACAGTATGTTGTTGCTAATAAATGTCTTTATTGTTGATAACAATTTAAATTTATTCATTATAGCATTTATATAACGTACAAAAGTGCGAGGTCAAAGAATGACTTAGACATAGTTGTGAGGCCAAAAGTGGTATTAGACATAGTATCTCACTACATTTAAAGCCTTCTTTGGCCTCATGGAAAAGTTCATAACTGTTATCAATATGACTATGTATTCAAAATTTTAACCTCACGAACCTAATTTAATCATTGCTTGACATTTAAAGACGATTGAGCGACAACTGTCATTTTTCACTGTCAATTCTACCCAAAAATCTGTAATACGTTCGTAAAGATCCGATCATGAAATATTTCCATTTGTTAATGTAATATTTTGACCAAAAAGTGCAACCTTATGATTTTTCTTTTTTTTTTCGATCTTTGTACCCCTTATATTTGAGTATGCAATAAACAGTATGTTGTTGCTAATAAATGTCTTTATTGTTGATAACAATTTAAATTTATTCATTATAGCATTTATATAACGTACAAAAGGTGCGAGGTCAAAGAATGACTTAGACATAGTTGTGAGGCCAAAAGAGGTATTAGACATAGTATCTCGCTACATTTAAAGCCTTCTTTGGCCTCATGGAAAAGTCCATAACTGTTATCAATATGACTATGTATTCAAAATTTTAACCTCACGAACCTAATTTAATCATTTCTTGACATTTAAAGACGATTGAGCGACAACTGTCATCTTTCACTGTCAATTCTACCCAAAAATCTGTAATTCGTTCGTAAAGATCCGATCATGAAATATTTCCATTTGTTAATGTAATATTTTGACCAAAAAGTGCAACCTTATGAATTTTCTTTTTTACGATCTTCGCACCCCTTATATTTGGGTATGCAATAAACAGTATGTTGTTGCTAATAAATGTCTTTATTGTTGATAACAATTTAAATTTATTCATTATAGCATTTATATAACGTACAAAAGTGCGAGGTCAAAGAATGACTTAGACATAGTTGTAAGGCCAAAAGTGGTATTAGACATAGTATCTCGCTACATTTAAAGCCTTCTTTGGCCTCATGGAAAAGTTCATAACTGTTATCAATATGACTATGTATTCAAAATTTTAACCTCACGAACCTAATTTAATCATTGCTTGACATTTAAAGACGATTGAGCGACAACTGTCATTTTTCACTGTCAATTCTACCCAAAAATCTGTAATACGTTCGTAAAGATCCGATCATGAAATATTTACATTTGTTAATGTAATATTTTGACCAAAAAGTGCGACCTTATGATTTTTCTCTTTTACGATCTTCGCTCCCCTTATATTTGGGTATGCAATAAACAGTATGTTGTTGCTAATAAATGTCTTTATTGTTGATAACAATTTAAATTTATTCATTATAGCATTTATATAACGTACAAAAGTGCGAGGTCAAAGAATGACTTAGACATAGTTGTGAGGCCAAAAGTGGTATTAGACATAGTATCTCGCTACATTTAAAGCCTTCTTTGGCCTCATGGAAAAGTTTTTAACTGTTATCAATATGACTATGTATTCAAAATTTTAACCTCACGAACCTAATTTAATCATTGCTTGACATTTAAAGACGATTGAGCGACAACTGTCATTTTTCACTGTCAATTTTACCCAAAAATCTGTAATACGTTCGTAAAGATCCGATCATGAAATATTTACATTTGTTAATGTAATATTTTGACCAAAAAGTGCAACCTTATGATTTTTCTCTTTTACGATCTTTGTACCCCTTATATTTGGGTATGCAAGAAACAGTATGTTGTTGCTAATAAATGTCTTTATTGTTGATAACAATTTAAATTTATTCATTATAGCATTTATATAACGTACAAAAGGTGCGAGGTCAAAGAATGACTTAGACATAGTTGTGAGGCCAAAAGAGGTATTAGACATAGCATCTCGCTACATTTAAAGCCTTCTTTGGCCTCATGGAGAAGTTCATAACTGTTGTCAATATGACTATGTATTCAAAATTTTAACGTCACGAACCTAATTTAATCATTTCTTGACATTTAAAGACGGTTGAGCGACAACTGTCATTTTTTACTGTCAATTCTGCCCAAAAATCTGGAATACGTTCGTAAAGATATGATCATGAAGTTTTTTCATTTCTTTTTGAGTTTGCTTTTACGATTTTCGTACTCCTTATATTTGGGTATGCAAGAAACAATATGTTGTTGCTAATAAATGTCTTAATTGTTGATAACAGGTTTCTTTACCATTGCAGTGTTTGCAACAGGTTGTACTAAAAAAAATCACCAGTAAGCTGTTATGGAGAAGGCAAACCCTACTATATTTCTCCATCTGCCCTTTTCAGAAGTAGTCTTTGCTTGCAACTCCAGGTACTGCAAGTATAATGCAACCAACTATACACCAACTTAGTTTTGTCCCAATCCTTGTTTTACAGGTTGAGGCCAATTGTGGTATTAGACATATATATATATATATATATATATATATATATATATATATATATATATATATATGTATGTTCGGGCATAACTTCTTTGTTTATGAACCGATTTCAATGATTCTTTTTGCGTTGGGTTCAGTACAGCTCCAAGGTGGTCCCATTTTATTTTTATTCATATTGTACGTAAGACTTCGAAGTTATAGCAGGAAACTCCTCAAAATCAAATGGAAATGTGATCGACAGGGTACACCAGGCGAAGGCTGTATTGTTAGTTTATGACAACCCCAGAATAAAGTAGCTACCAAACTGTGATCAAGGACGTGTTTAGCTTGCGATAACATCATAATAATTGATTTATTGTGTGTTAACTGAAACCGACTTCAAACATAATTTCTTTGTTTATTTATCAACCGATTTCGTCTGTTGCGAAATTAATAATAAAGTATGTATTGCTGGTTGCAGACTTTCAACTTGTAGAAGCAATAAATCACATGCGTTTTCTCTTCGTCACTCAAAAGATCACAAGCAACTTGATGACTTTTTTAAATGAACACCTTATATAATTTTATATTTTACTTGGCACCGACTTCAAAATTATAAAACAATTGATAATTAGATAATAAACAATAATTTCTTAATTTCATTAAACTTAGATTAAGTGGAACAACAAATAAGTATGAAATAGAAAAAAAATATTTTTTACTTTTTAGTTAACTTGTTACTAGTCAACCATCGTAGGATGACAGTTGGCCGCGCAGAGGGAAAAAGTTTTGTCGCTGTTAGAGAGAGACGCAGAATGCTATGCTGCCGTGAAAGTACCCTGAGCTCCGCATCAGGGGAGTGGTTTCGACTACTGCGCATCAACCCTCAGATGCCATGCTAAGTTTGCCAAGTAATACTTTTGTGTTTTTTCGAAGTCGGTTTCTTTTTTTTAACGTTAATTATCAATCTTTATCTTCTTTAATTTTCTTCACTCCTTTGTGAGCTATCTGGGCACCTCTTTGTTACGGTTGCCGTTGTTTGCACATAAAAAACAAATTAATTTTATTTTACTCTGTCTGATTTGTTGGAGAGTATATCTGTGACAATAAAAGAACAAATTTTAATAAAATTATGACTGACTATATGAACTAGGACTACTAGATTTACCTCTTCTATGGCAACCTGCAGGAGTCAGCAGGAGTTATCAACTCTAATCAAGAGCTATAATGCATACTGCATAATATGTAGTACCTTTGGCATTTCCAATGCTTGAATGAAACCCATAATGCTTGTGTGCCAAAGCACTGGACAGTCTTATTTGAACAGAAGGAACCACATGAAACCATATTGATTCATTCAAATAATTTTGAAAAGCCAGTGTCAGAGATTACAGTCGTTCATTACAGTTTTGGACTCGTTACCTTTTTTTAATTTTTGCAAGCCTGCTCTCTTTAAATCACACCAGTTTTTGTTCAAACCCATTGTGGACTATTAGATTTGTACCATGGACTATTAGCCCTTCACCCATGGGGGTTATTACTAATACAAATTTTCCATTTGTTATTTATAGCAAATGTCATAAATGACCATAAAAACTAAAACACTTGCAGAAACACTTGTTACATGCTTGTTACAGTTGGAACATTTATCATTAACTGAATTTCGGCTGTTCCTACCACAGAAAAATCACTATGTGATTTGTGGATCTTTGTTGTGGTTTGTACTTAACCCATCTACGGTTTATCAGTTTATGCTGACCAATGCTCAGGATACAACCAATACTGACAAGAAGTTAAAAGCTGTTTTGTGGTTAACACATCGCAAAATGACAGAACATTTTTGTATTATGAACACAAAGTTAATATAAAAATTTATATATAATACAATGTGGTTTTTAAGTTATATAAGTTATTTAGCAATAATTGTTCAGTTACTGTTTATCACAATTGCTATTGGTAAGTTCTCCAAAAATGTTTCAATCGCTAACCTCACATTGGCTTCAATTTATAGCGGCTGGACTATATTACCTCGCAGAAGTAGTAGAAGAGTACTCTAGTATTGCGAAAAAGTGTATATGGTGGACAAACACAGTAAGAATAACTCGCTTTTAATCTTTCAGTAAAAAATAAATTTTAGGTTATTACAATACTATATGTCTTGTTATGGTTATTTGAAAACTTCCCTAACTATATGATTGCATTTGGAATCTTGGCTCAAATTTCACATTTTTTCATTTTGCGACATTTTCCATGCGTTTCCTTAACATCTCTTGAATTTATTGCTGCTGTGATTCTTCTCATTTTGAATCACTATTTTGCTTTCCAATACTTTGCAGATGTACATTATGTGTTTTCAGAAGTATATTTCTTTTTCTTGTTAATACCTATAATCAGAATTTATTTTTAGGTAATGGCATACTTTGTGCTCTGGTTATGGCTAGTACCTTTTGCTTTATTTGTATCATTGTCTGCAAATGATAGTGTTTTGCCTACCATAACAGAACAAAATGGTAAAATATATAATATAAACCTTTTTTACATTAGTTTATTTTTATTTTTTAGATGGTGATGTGGTATCAAATTACTTCTCTAAGAAGAGAAAATATGGACTGCTAACATTCTTTAATTATGCAAAGGAATCAATACTTCCCATGCGAACAAAGAAAATTTTTTAATTTAATTTATATGTAACTGACCAGGATTTAAGTGTGTTCCAAGACTGCAAGGAAATTACCTCTCAATTATTCACTGTTAGATAATACTTAAGTGTTGTTGGTTATTAATTTATTTATTACAGAACCAAATTCTTCTAAATTTATGTTGTATTTTAGTTCCAGAAAAAAAAATACTTTTTTTTTTTCATTTTTAATTCAACTAAACTGTTAATACATATGGTACAACAACTATTTTAACATTGTAAAGAATTAAAACTTGTAAAATAATTTAATCTTGTACAGTAAGTCTCTTGCTAGCCTGGTGAGCTTGCAAAACTGCCACAGCTTCTTCAACTTTCGCTTTCAATGAATCCTGGTTATTCACCAAGGCCTTTAACTCACTGATATCAATCTCTAAAAGCATTCCTGTAATTTTCCCAGCAATTTCTGGGTATGTTTTCTCAATTACTCTATACATTCTTTCTCCTAGCATTCTTTTGTCATCAGAATTGCAGAGAGTATCACTACTGGAATCTCCTCCATTGCCTACTGATACATTGATTGGTCTCACCATTGGGGTATTTGTTGTATATTTACTGTTGGGTCGTGAGATGGGCACCTGCTGACCAGTAATGGGTCTTGCATGTACAGTGCTTCTGCTAGTGTTGATTTGAATAGCTTGCCTGGATGTTGATCTATATGCAGTGGCTGGAAGTAAGGGCAAGTTGTAAGTACCATTCAGTCTAGGTAAGTTCTGGGTGCTCCAACGAGGAGTAGGACGAATTTGCGCCATGTGATTGTAGAAACGCGGTCCTTGAGGTATACTGGGAATAAGAAATTGTGGTGTGGTTAGAGGGGGAGACAATGTTTGATGACGAATACGTTGCATGCATTGAGCACTTAGGTAAGCCCTACGATCTTCATATCGTTGAGCTAAGGCAACATAAATCGGTTTGTTACCTATCATGCGACCATCCATCTCGGAAATGGCTTTGGAAGCTTCTTCAGGACTCGTGTAACAGACAAAACCAAACCCTTTGCTACGCCCTGCCTCCATCATGACTTTGGCAGAGGTGATTGTGCCAAAGGGAGAAAACTCTTTACGCAAACGCTCGTTGTCGAAAGAGTCATCAAGATTCTTCACGTAGACGTTGGCACCTTGGATGCGGTTATAGCGTTCTAGTTTCATTTGTTCATAACACTTCTTAAGTTCTTTCACGCGCTCAGATTTCTTCTGTGCTCGACCCACGTACAGATTAGAACCACTGTATTCATAATTATTCATTTCAATAACGGCTTTTTCTGCAGCTTGCGAATCTTCAAATGCGATAAATCCAAATCCCTTTGAGCTACCATCAGGATTTTTCATGATTACACAAGAGGTGATTTTACCGAATTTGCTGAACATATCATACAGTTGTTCTTGGTCCATGTTACGACCAAAATTCTTAACATAGACGTTGGTGTATTTTTTTGCTTTCTCACCAATTTCCTTTTCTCGTTCAGCTCTTGGAATGAATTTTCCTACATAGACTTTCTTGCCATTGAGCAGCATCCCATTCACCTTTTCAATAGCTTTATTAGCAGCTTCAATATGTTCAAAATGCACAAAACCATGGCCTTTGGACAACCCATCCTCGTCTATTGCAACTTTACACGATAAAATGTTACCAAAAGCGGAAAACGTATCATACATTGCTTTGTTATCAATGCTCTTGTCCAAATTTTTTATGAAAACATTCCCAATTCCAGATTTACGCAAAGACGGATCACGTTGACTCCACATAATCCGAATTGGCTTGCCTTTTAGTAAATCAAAGTTCATGGTATCCAACACTCTTTCAGCTTCTATAGTGTTACTAAAATTCACATACGCATATCCAAGTGACTGCTTGGTTCTAGAGTCACGACATACTCTCAATGATAAAATTTGACCTGCAGGGGAGAACTTCTCATAGAGGAGTGCTTCAGTGACATCAGGATGCAAGTCACCAACATATAACGATGTGAGGGGGAAAAGAATTCCTTGGCGGGTGGTCATTCCTCACGATTATGTTACTGTTTACACGGTTCAACTTAAAATATAACCCAAACTTAAGACTACTCCAATTATTTTTTAAATTTTTTCAGACATAAAAACTGTTATTTCAACACCTTAGTAACGCGACATTTTTGTTTCAAGGATTATGTGATAATGACAATACAATTAGATGCAACACAATATAACTACATTTATTTAACTAAAGGTATATTATACATAAAAATTTAGTCACCCCGAATGGACTGCAAATAATCAAAGGCTTCACGTGAAACTCTAGTATATTTGGCCATTACTGGTTTATAGTAATAGGCTTGATAATCAAGTCTTTCTGCCATTTTTTCTTTGATTTTTTGTTCCAAAAGGCGCAATTCTCTTTTCTCATTTTCCATGAAAATGTAGGTTAAATACTTTTCATATTCTTGTTGTGGGCTAGGTTGAATGTATCTAGCAATGAATCTTGTAATTGGATTCTAGAAAACCACATGTTATTTACACCAAACACTGCAAATATAAAAATACCTTGTGGTATTCCCAATGTTTTGGTGTATAATCTTCTGGTATTTCAGAAAGTGTTGCTGGACCAATAAATACATTTGCATACAGGGTTAAAAGGCTTAATGGAATAATCCCTAGCATAGCATAGAAATGAAATAAGTCTTTGAATTTATTCCATTGCCATCTAGAAGGTTGTAAGGGAAATACACGATGATCCGACATGGTTCTGTGCAGCCCTAAAGCTACAAAAAAATTATGTGTTATGTAATCCTTTTAACCGTCAACATACCTGTTGTTCGTTTATATAGTAAAGGTGCAACTTTGCTAAAAATCATTATGATCTATTAAAACCAAAAGCTTGTATTGAGGTGCCCCAACAATTTTTAATTATATTTTGACTTTATGAAGGTAGTTGAAATTTGACAATTTGACAATGACATTTACAATTACCAACACAAAGCAATTTTTTGCGAGAACCGGTCTGATTTTCTTTGAAGCTTCCTTAAAATTGGTATGCAAGGCATGATTTTAAATTCAACAGTAGACATTCAGGAAAATTGTACTTGTAGATATATACCTATTTAACCATAACCGTTCGAATTACCGATTTTTGTGTTTCACGTTAAAGTTCCAGTAAACAAAATCGTGAATTTAATGAAACGTGGTATGAAAAATGTTGCTGGCTTACTGGCGTACAAAAAAAATGCGAGTGTGCTTTAGACCACACGATTGAAGTAAAACTTCAGTTCGCCGTTGTGAAAGCGCTATTAATTTATGTAAGTTTATAAATGGAGATAGAGAATCCTGATCCAGAACAATCTCGTTGATCTCGTTCGTATCAGTTGGCGACAGTGGCGGCTCGTGGTTCATTTTACAGGAGGGTCATTTCGAATTTTAGCTTTATGTTTATAAGGATACGTGAAAGAAATAATGGGTTTAAAAAATAAAAATTTAACAGTATTATTTTACTTAAAACATGGATTTTTTGTTGAAATCTGTAATGGCTTTTCTATACGCACCGTCCAATTCTGATCGAATATCAACACGTCCTATTGTAGCATAATTTATGGAATTCTTCATGTGCTCTTCCTATAATGAGTGTTTTTTTTTCTTTTTTTTTTAAATGTTTCAAGTCTGACCGTTCTTACACCACAGCGAATCATTTCCATTTGAAAAAATCAAACACACGAAACAATAAAAGGCATTAATTTGTCACTTCACATCCACAAATCCAATACGACAAATCATACGACACTTACGGTGAACTTCTTTATTTTTAAAAAATTAAAAAAATTAAATATATCTAAGTCGAACTCCACAAACTTTAATCAGCGTAAAATTACAAATGGAACATGTTTCGGCAGAACACTTCTGCCATCATCAGCCCTTAAAGAATATTAAAAATTATAATAATAATGGATGGAAGTGTCTTTAAAACTGGATTGATCTCCCCATTGTTACAGAGATGCCAACTAAATTGTTTAAAATTTGGAATTGTCTACAAAGGTTTTAATGAATTTTTTCACACACTTGATTGGAAATACACCCGTAAACAGTACTGTTTTAGAGCATCTTTGGTTGGTGAGAATTTAGATAGTTGTTGAAGAGGTCATAACTTCCCTCAATGTATCTATAGTGATTGTATGTCTGCATATTTGGAATATAATTTTATAACAAAATTTTGCATTTTCATAAACCTTTCATCAGAAAAATTATCTACACCGACACCGTTTAAAGAGTCGCTGTATTACAGATACATTTTCCAACAAGTCTTGCCCGAAACAGTGAATTTACTTGTGGTGTTACACACGGCCATAGCTGGCAAGTTTTTGATCAAATTTTTAGGTAAACCTACTTTGTGCACTCGAATATATCGCAGTGTCACATTTCCCTGTCTTTTTCCACACTTCCGGAGTGAGCGCTTCCCTAAAGTGCAACACTAGGATTAAGACATCAGTATCGTTCGTATATCTGCTTCTTCATGATCTGACGTTAGCAATTCAGGAGTTTATCTTTCTATTTTAAAATTTGCTTTATAATCTGTCACTCATTTAAATCTTCAGGTGGTAGCAAATTCAACACTTTTTTCGCTGAAATAATAATTGCCATACTATCGAATATTAAACATTTTTAGCTGTTTGCATGCAGGCAGAATACTTTCAGCTTTAGTGAAATTCTCAATAATTTCTCCTTAAGCACTTTTATTAGATGGTGTAGCCAATTGTCAATTTGCTGTTATAGACATTGGAAAAGTGGTAAATTCATGTTGAGAAATACAATATATTATGTAGGTACTTTATATTTTGACGGCCACAAATTATTAATTTATGTTACATTTTTGATAAGTACAGTTATTTTATTGTTATTATAAAAGTACAATAATTAACACCACAGACCTTTTCCGTCATTTAATTACCGTTTTATGTAAGATTTTCAGTTAGTTTCGAGTGCGAGTGAGATGGAGCTACGGAGAATCTAGAGACAGAAGATGAAGCTGAAAAGTGGGGACGGCCGTTTAATGCGAAGAAAGAAATGATTTAAAAATGCATTGTTTTATATTTAAGTGCGTACTTCCGATATCGTAAGTTTTAAAAAATTGAAACTAACATTGTCATCTTGTCAAAGAATTGCAGCAACTTTTTCCAAGAATAACTTTTTTTGATTTAGACTACTTTTCCAGATAATCGTGTGGAAACAGAAAAGTCGATCGATTTTTGTTAGTTTTTTCCGAGGTTCATTTCGAGATATTCCACTTTTAAATTATTTATTCTCGTATAGAATGCCATATTCGGCACTTTCAAAAAATAATTAAAAATAGACTGACCACAAAAGTAAACATTTTTTTATGTGAGCATAATTTCCATCTGTGAAAATTTCATCTTGTAACACCGAAACCCCCACAGAAGTAACTTAGCAAATAACTTAGCCTGAGCACTCTACTATACAGTGTGGAAATTAATTTAGGAATAAATTCAGTAACTCCGTTAGTATTTGCGCTAGAAATAAAACTTAAAAAGCATGTGGTCGGGCTAATTATAGCGCATCCGACGAACGTATACAATTTTTTTTTGCAGTTATGACGTCATCAATATTTTTTTTAATGGCAACCTATGTTTTTGATTTTACATTCGCATAGAGTTTTTTATTCTGATTTCAACGTTATCAAATACTCAATAGGTTACATAAGGAAAAAATAAATAAAAACGGCAATAAATTTCAAATTAGTAAAATTTCAAAAAATTAACAGAGCTGTATAATTTTATTAGAATTTGAGGAAAAAACCATAGATATCCAAACAAAACAAAGTTCCCAAAAGCAATCAATGAGAAAAAATAAGAAAACAACCCTAAATTTCAAAGTAGGGCTAACAAATTAATAAAATGAACAAAAAGACTATTGATATGAGAGTTATAAATTAAAGATATTACACCAAAATAATGTTCAAACTGACGACCCTGCATCATCTGACAAAATAAAAGACGATCATAAAAAGCAGCTAAAACGTTTTCAATGGTTTGGGGAGTTATTAAACTGCCTCATGTCGAATTTTTTCTTCAAGATCATCCAAATTGTTGGCTCGGTTTTGATACACCTTGCTTTTTAAGTGCCCCCATAGAAAAAAAAAAATTATTATTAGATGTTATTATTTAGAAGTTCATTTATTATTTAATAGAGAAAAACAGTTCAGACACAATTATTTTGTACCAACTCAGAACTTGTCAACATTGTATTGGTATCTCTATGGTTTTTTCTTAAATTCCGATAACATTAGACAGTTCTGTTAATTTTTTGAAATTTTACTAATTTAAACTTTAGCGCCGGTTTAATTAATTTTTTCCTTATCTAACCTATTAAGTATTTGACAACGTTGAAAATAGAATAAAAAACTCTATTCAAATGTAAAATAAAAAACATAGGTTGCCATTAAAAAAATATTGATGACGTCATAACTGTCAAAAAAAAAAAGTATACGTTGCTCGAATGTGCTATAATTAGCCCTATCACATGCTTTTTAAGTTCTATTTCTATTCTAACGGAGTTACTGAATTTATTCCTTACTTAAATTCCACACTGTATAAATATATAGAGATATTTCACAAAACAAATTTATTAGTCTTGGTATCTTGGTCTTTTTCACTTTTTTTTTTAAGGTCATTGAGCGAATGACCTCATGAACGAGCCGCCACTGTTGTTCTTGTTTCTTCCAGAGCGTCACACTGCTCCCTCTTTAAAGATGTTTCGTCCCGAAACGTCAAAGCATTCTCATCGTGGCGGAATGATCTACAGTTTGCTTCCTTATCTGGTTTGCTCATTTTCTGCATCCAGACGTGCCATGGAAATAACAATCTACACTCTTCCAGTTTGTTGACCTTTTTGGGTTGTATCAATGCACTAAGATCGCCACTCCCGTAAAACTAAAGAGCACTTCTAACATATTTCTGACTAGCCTCCAATCCAAGCAATCAAATCCACAGGCGATCTTCGGGATGTACTTCTTGGGTGACTCCAAATCGGGACTTATAACTTCGAACTTCGAATAACAGGTCTTCCACTGGCATCAATTGCCGCACCTGTTCTCCTTGCTGACGGTCCTCATCCTTGTAGTCCAGCAGCCACCGTCTGTTTTTTTACGTGATTAATAACAGGCTGAATCTTCGTGAGTTCGTTCGGTTTGACGAGACGCCCAAGTTTTTCCCCCGTGCAAATTCTCAAAGAGGTAGGTAATGAAGTGCGCAGGTGTAGAACATGTAGATTTGGTAGGGTGTCGAAATTGTCTAACTAACAGTAAATTTTTTATTGAAATTTTAAGATAATATGATAATAAACTCGGTGTGCAGGATTGTATTTGTAGTTGCCTATCCAACCACAGATCTTGTTGTAGATGTTATGAATAAAGCAGATCAATTTGAGAGCTGTTTGAATACAGACGTAACATGGCGCAGTCGTAGCGGTCAGTGAAATAAATCTATATAAATATATAAAATCCAAATACCACTCACTGACTCATCACGAAATCTCCGGATCCATCGAAGGGATTGCAATGAAACTTTGCACACTTACTTATTTGACCACGTAAGCGCCCACTAAGAAACGGTTTTTCAAAATACCATTCCAAAGGGGGGTAACGGGGCCCCCCGCCCCTCTAAGCTCTGGATCCACTGAACCGATTGCAATGAAATTTTGCACACATACTTATTTCACCACGTAAGCGCCCACTAAGAAACGGTTTTTCAAAATTCCATCCTTAAGGGGGGTAACGGGGCGGGGGAGTTAATCTCTAGATCCACTGAACCGATTGAAATGACATTTTGCACACTTACTTATTTTACCACGTAGGCGCCCACTAAGAAACGGTTTTTCAAAATTCCATCCCTAAGGGGGGTAACGGGGCGGGGGAGGTTAATCTCTAGATCCACTGAACCGATTGGAATAAAATTTTTCACACATACTTATTTGACCACGTAAGCGCCCACTAAGAAACGGTTATTCAAAATTTCACCCCTAAAGGGTGTAACGGGGCGGGGGAGTTAATCTCTAGATCCACTGAACCGATTGAAATGACATTTTGCACACTTACTTATTTTACCACATAGGCGCTCACTAAGAAACGGTTTTTCAAAATTCGATTCCTAAGGGGGTAACAGGACGGGGGAGTTAATCTTTAGATCCACTAAACCGATTGGAATGAAATTTTGCACACTTACTCATTTTACCACGTAGGCGCTCACTAAGAAACGGTTTTTCAATATTCCATTTCTAAGGGGAGTAACGTGATGGGGGGGTTAATCTCTGAATCCACTAAACCGATTGCAATGAAATTTTACTACTTATTTATTTTACCACGTGGGAGCTCACTAAGAAACGGTTTTTCAAAATTATTAAAGTAGTAAATAAAATACTAAGGGCCGATTTCACCAACCTCCGTTAAACTTAATCATCTGTTAGGAACAATTGTTGCTATAGTTTTAACAAACGTATCTATGCAGTTATTTATCAGTTAAAGTTAATCGATGTTGGTGAAACCGGCCCTTAATAAAATAAAATCACCCTGCGAAGCCGGGACGGGTCAGCTAGTAAATAAATAAAGGTGATAGTGGTTGATTTTCAAGGTAAATAAGTGTAACAAATAAATATGGAATCAAGAAGCCCAGTACCTCACATGAATTTAATTGGAAACCTCGCAGAAAACTGGAAGAACTGGATTCAACGATTTGAAATCTACGCAATGGCAACAGAATTGGACAGCAAAACCGAAAAAATTCAATGTGCTCAACTACTTCATTGTATGGGACACGAAGCAATTGCAATATTCAACACAGTTGCATTTTCCGCAGATGAAGAAAACAAAATAAAACCGCTCAAAGAAAAGTTCAGAAACTACTTCACCCAAAAAAGAATTTAACATACGAACGTTATAAATTTTTCACTACAAGACAAGAAAATGGACAGAAAATCGAACAATTCGTCACGGACCTGGAGAACAAAGCCAATCAATGCGAATTTATGCGCGGGTCGCATAGACGGGCGGCCTGAAGCCAGGTCCCCCCTCTCTTGTTGGTCCCAATCGCCTCCCAGCGCATAAGACTTAACGTATACAAAATTAGGCTATACATTGCGGCATAACTACTTCAGAAATTATAACGCCTACCACAGTCTATTATTCACTACTAAATTTCGAAAACTTGGGAAGAAAAAGCGGGCAAATAATATGCAGCTGAAAGCAAAACTGTAATGGACAAACCAATGCAAAGGACCAACAAGAGTGGGGATAAAAACGGCTTCACTTGGCGTTAACTGCAAGGCGCCTCTATTATTATTTTGTGCTCGCTGGCAAGAACACCCCAAAGTCGTAAGGTAGCAGTCGAAATTTTTATTATCGCAAGTCGGTTGAAACTTCGTATTTTGCTTGAATTGAGGTATATAAATAACTATACAAATTGTCAGACGAAAATTTCAGGCAGCAGGGGGTGCAAGAACACCCCAAACATGTATTATTTTTCATGAAATTTTTATTATTCGCTCCTGTCTGACAATTGAATATGTTATTCTAGAGACCTTTTTGAGTGCATAATTTAATTGTCAAACAAAGATTTGGGGCAGCACACCCCATAAATACCTTGCAAAATTTCCTCGTGGCCAGTCGCCAACGACCCAAAGCGCGCCATATATTTAAAAAAATTATTGCAATGCCTATGATGTAATGTGTTTTTTTTTAACATTTTAGAAGTGATTTAAAAAGAAGAATAAAAAATATTGATCTCACGCTTAATTTTCAAGAGTAAACAATAAATTCACGATATCTTTTTAACTATTCCATTTATTAAAAAATGTATAGAAGCATTTACGTTGGCAATTTAATTTTCTATAAAAGACATTCAATGACCTTTTTCGTTATCTTACTTGATTCTCGAGATATAAGCTTAAGTATAAAAATTATGATATGATGATATGATATCCGTGATTTTTAAACTAATTGTAAGTTTCATTCGTAAGAAAGTGGGATTGTTATTGAGGATTAAGAAAATTTATCGTATATTGTTTACGAATTGACAAAAAAATTACATAGCTAAATAAAAGAAATTGACGTCAAGCAGGGTGGTCTTCATCTTCAGCCGCTGTGGAACACTCATCATCAGATTTGTATCATTATTCGTAATGTCATCATCATCTGAACACCACCCTGCTTGACGTCTATTTTGCTAGGTATTTTTTTTGTCAATTCGTAAACAATATACGATAAATTTTCTTTCAAAAATTGAAATTCGAATCTTTTAAAATCGCCAATAACAATCCCACTTTCTTACGAATGAAACTTAGTTTGAAAATCACGGATATCATATCATCATATCATAATTTTTATACTTAAGCTTATATCTCGAGAAAGGCGTGATATAACGAAAAAGGTCATTGAAATCTTTTATATAAAATTAAATTGCCAATGTAAATGCTTCTATACATTTTATAATAAATGGAATAGTTAAAAAGATATCGTGAATTTATTGTTTAATCTTGAAAATTAAGCGTGATATCAATATTTTTTATTCTTTTTTTTAATCACTTCTAAAATGTTAAAAAACACAAACTCATTACACCATAGGCATTGCAATCATTTTTTTAAATATATGGCGCCTTTTGGGTCGTTGGCGGCCGGCCACGAGGAAAGTTTGCAAGGTATTTATAGGGTGTGCTGTCCCGAATTTTTGTCTGACAATTAAATTGTGCAGTCAAAAAAGTCTCTAGAATAACATATTCAATTGTCAGACAGGAGCAAATAATAAAAATTTCATGAAAAATAATACATGTTTGGGGTGTTCTTGCACCCCCTGCTGCCTGAAATTTTCGTCTGACAATTTGTATGGTTATTTATATACCTCAATTCAAGCAAAATACGAAGTTTCAACCGACTTGCGATAATAAAAATTTCGACTGCTACCTTACGACTTTGGGGTGTTCTTGCACCCCTTTCTGCCTATCGCCAAGTCGAAACGTTTGAAATGGCAACTCAATACCCCTATGGCAACGTTTTGGCAAATTTTTAACCTACATCGAGTAATGACGCAAAATGTTCACTAGCTCTCCGACTAGAAGTAGATGCAATAAACAAGAAGAAGCAGGTAGTGGAACGGCACCAAGGGTCTTCTTCAAGGTCGAGACAAAACTTCAACAAAACAGATGTGACACATACAGGACAGAATTTTCGTTTATCAGGTAAAATGATTAAAGACTGTACAAAATGCGGACGAAATCACTATATAAATCAATGCCCTGCGTTCGGTAAACTTTGTAACATATGTAAAAAGCAAAATCATTTTTCATACGTGTGCAGAAACAAAAATAAAAGAATAAACCAAACAGAGAACAAAGAAAACATGTTGGTAATAGATAATATATCTTCAATTGTTAACAACGTATGCATGACAGAAATAATTATGAACAAATGTAAAAAAAATAAATTTCAAAGTAGACACAGGTGCTAGTGTTAACATAATTTCAATTGATCACTTAAATGAATGTAAATTTAATTTAAAAGAAATTGAATGCACGTTTGAAAATTTGTCAACATACACTGGAGAACAAATACCTATACTAGGAAAATGTCATTTAGAAATAAGTTATAACAACAAACAGTTAAAAAATGTGGAATTCTTTGTGGTCCAGAATCAAAGAGAATCAATTTTAGGCTTACATAGTTGTGTAGAATTAGACATAATTAAATTACATAGTGATTTAATAGGGTTAATACTGTTAACAACGAATTGAGTGATTACAATAAATTAGTTAAAAATTATTCAGATATCTTCAAAGGAATAGGTAATATCAACAAACCTTATCACATTGAATTAAAGAAAGATGTTACACCTATTGCAAACCCGGTTAGAAATGTACCATTTGCCATTCAAAATCAATTTAAAACTTGCCTAAACGATCTAGAAAAAACTAATATAATTAAAAAAGTCACAAGTAGTAGTGAATGGTTGAATTCCTACGTTTTAGTTAAAAAAGCTGATAATTCATTAAGGATTTGCTTAGATCCAAAAAATTTAAACGCCTCAATTAAAGACTAAATACAAATTACCAAATATTGATGAAATTTCAGCAAAATTAAATGGTTCCAGATTTTTTACAAAACTAGATGCAACGAGTGGATTTTGGAGTATTCCACTGGATGAGGAATCGAGTAATTTATGCACATTCGGTACACCATTTGGCAGGTACAAATTTCTCAGAATGCCCTTTGGAATAAAAATAGCCAGTGAAGTTTTTCAAGAGTATTTTTCTAATATATTTGATATGAGTGGTGTAGAAATTTATATAGACGACATACTAATTCATGGACAAACAAAAGAAGAACACGACAGCAGACTGATAAAAGTTTTTGAAATTGCATTAAAAAATAATATAAAATTCAACCTAAACAAATGCGAGTTTGGATTAAATGAAATTAAGTATTTAGGATTTAAATTTTCAGAGAATGGTATGACTATTGATGAAGAAAAAATAGAAGCTATACAAAATATGCCCACACCAAAAAAACAAAAAAGAATTACAAATATTTTTAGGGACGATCACCTATGTCAGCAGATTCGTCAAAAATTTATCTGAAATAACTAAACCCTTGCGTGATCTTCTTAAACAAAATGTTCACTATGAGTGGGGAGAACAACAGGATAATGCTTTTCAAAATTTAAAAACACTAATAAGTTCAGAACCGATACTAAAATACTTCAATTCAAAGGGACCTATTACAATCTCAGTCGATGCTTCAAAACATGGAGTAGGTGCTG
The DNA here is from genome assembly GCA_963583935.1 of Diaperis boleti. Classification (NCBI taxonomy): domain Eukaryota; kingdom Metazoa; phylum Arthropoda; class Insecta; order Coleoptera; family Tenebrionidae; genus Diaperis; species Diaperis boleti. The sequence goes on along the minus strand of OY757245.1, from coordinate 41,877,879 downwards.
TCATATTGCAAAATAACTATCCATGTGCTTACGCATCAAGGGCAATGACAGACACACAAATTAAATACGCACAAATTGAAAAGGAACTCCTAGCAATTTGTTTTGGGTTAAATAAATTTTACCAATATGCGTATGGAAGGAAAGTGACAGTTGAAACTGATCATAAGCCATTAATTTCAATTTTTAAAAAACCCTTAAATTCAAGTCCAGCAAGATTACAACGAATGCTATCAACTTTACAAAAATTTGATATTCAACTAGTTTATAAACCCGGGAAAGATTTAAAAATAGCAGACGCACGCAAGAATAAATATCAGTAAACCTCTTAATGAATTAAAATTCGAAAATCAAGTCTGCATAATTGACAATTTAATTCAAATATCAGATGAAAGAACAACTCAATTAAAAGAAGCAACAATAAATGATGAAGAACTCAAAATTATCAAACACTACATTGAAAATGGATGGCCAAAGAATTTAAATAAAACCCCTGTTAATTTAAAATGTTATTATAGATTAAGAAATGAAATCACTCAACTTGAAAATTTACTTTATTTAGGTCAAAAAATCATAATTCCGAAATCATGGCGAAACAAAATGTTATCTCACATTCATACAGGACATTTAGGAATAAAAAAATGCATAGCCAGAGATAATTGTGCTGTGTATTGGCCAAATATTAATACAGATATAGAAAACTTAGTAAGCAAATGTGAAGTTTGTAACAAATATGCAAATTCAAAACGAAAGGAACATATGATTCCCCACAATATAATTGGAAGTCCATGGCAGAAATTAGGAATGGACATATATGAATTATATGGTAAATATTATTTAATCGTTGCAGATTATTATTCTAAATATCCAGAAGTTCTAACTCTAAACAACAACTTAACCGCTGAAAACATAATAAATAAATTAAAATCAATTTTTGCCAGACATGGAATTCCAAAACTAATCATCACAGATAGTGGAACACAGTTCAAATCAGAACAAATAAATCAATTTGCTAGAGAATGGAATTTCGAAATAATCAACTCATCTCCACACCATCAACAATCGAATGGATTTGCAGAACGCACCATACAAACAATAAAGAAACTAATTAAAAAATGTATCGACGACAAAAGCGAGACACATTTAGCCCTTCTCGCGTTTAGAAACACCCCTATTTTGAATAGTACATACGCACCATCACAAATACTGATGACAAGATATTTGAGAGATAATTTACTATTTGTAGATAAAAAACTAAAACCAAAACTAATCAATAATAATATACTCAACCAATCATTAAAAACTAACGCAGAAAAAAGTAGTTCATATTATAACAGAAAGTGTGTAAGGTTTATCGACCAATTTAAAACTAATGAAAACATTTGGTATCAGGAGAAACCAAAAAGCTTTTGGAAAAAGGGTACAATTGTAAATAAAATTAAAGATAGGACATATCAACTTAAGAAAGAGGATTGGAGATGCATTATGGATGGGAGATGCACCACTCAAAGAAAGTCTCGATTAAGGCAGTGTTCAGGATGCCTTTTAGCGACATTGACCTCCGAAACCGAGTTCAAAATTTAATTCAGACAAATTGCTGATTTGTATTTTCTGATCATCTTTCAAGTTTAAAAATAAAAATTTGCTTTAAAAAAAAAGAGAACCGACTTCAAAAAGTGAAAAATAATTGAATACATGTATTATTACATGTACTACCCAATGATTTGTCTGAAGTCGGTGCCAAGCCAAATAGGTTACAAATTTGTAACATATTGTAATTATACTAAAATATCAACAACGTTATAACGCATAAAAAATTAGATATCATTCGAGACGACCGTCAACGAAGTCTGCCGTTTGGGAATGTTTTGCTCAGCACGAGCCCCCCACCCACGCTTACGCATTCCGGTGCGTTCGCCGGGAGACCTTAGATGTGGCTGGAGCAGGCAGCCTATCTATCTACTACCTATTTGGCTTAGCACCGACTTCAGACAGATCATTGGGTAGTACATGTAATAATACATGTATTCAATTATTTTTCACTTTTTGAAATCGGTTCTCTTTTTTTTTAAAGCAAATTTTTTTACAATTTTAAGTGATAAGTTAGTGATACCTAGTAAAGACGCTTCTCCAATATTGAGGTCCTCAATAAAGTTGACGAAGAAATCGGTATGAATTGATGAATGATTTTTCTCGATTTCCATGGGATTCCCTGATCAGATCCTGATTTTTTTGACAATGGAACCACGTCAAGAGTATACCCTTTCAAATAAAAGAAGAATTTTGTAAATCGGTCCACAACTGACAAAGAAATCGGTGAACATACATGATAAGTCGGTTAAAAAGGGAGCGAGAATTTCAGGATTTTTCTCGATTTCCATGAGATTCCCTAATCACATCCTGGATTTTTTAACAGCGTAACCACCCTTAGAGTATGCCCTTTCAAATAAAAGAATAATTTTGTAAATCGGTCCACAATTGACGAAGAAATCGGTGAACATACATGATAAGTCTGTTAAAGAGGGAGCGAAAATTTGAGGATTTTTCTCGATTTCCATGGGATTCCCTGATCAGATCCTGATTTTTTAACAATGTAACCACCTTTAGAGTATACTCTTTCAAATAAAAGAAGAATTTTGTAAATTGGTCCACAATTGACGAAGAAATCGGTGTACATACATGAAGTCGGTTAATAAAAGGGAGCGAAAATTTGACGATTTTTCTCGATTTCCATGGGATTCCTTGATCAAATCCTGATTTTTAACAATGTAACCATCTTTAGAGTATACCCTTTCAAATAAAGGAAGAATTTTGTAAATCGGTCCACAATTGACGAAGAAATCGGTGAACATACATGAAGTCGGTTAATTAAAGGGAGCGAAAATTTGAGGATTTTTCTCGATTTCCATGAGATCCCCTCATCAGATCTTGAAATGGTGACAATGGGACCAATCTGTAAGTATACTCTTTCAAATAAAAGAAGAATTTTACAAATCGGTTTATAAATGACGGAGTTCTGCGGTAACAAACATTAAAGAAAAAACATACAACCGAATTGATAACCTCCTCCTTTTTTGAAGTCGGTTAAAAAGCATTTGGAAAAAGGGTACAATTGTAAATAAAATTAGAGATAGGACATATCAACTTAAGAAAGAGGATGGGAGATGCATTATACGGAATACAATTTATATCAAACATCGTAAAGATTCCAAAATGCAAAGTCCTAACCATAGTTATAGTAAGTTTGTAGCATGTAAGATTTTAGAAGACATTAATTCTAAGATAGACACGACTGATAGAGACGATGATATAAGTAATCAAAATGAAGACGACTCAAATATCCCAAATGAAGTCCGATCAAAACGTGTTCCCACTAGATTTAAGCAATTTGAAATGTATTAATTTTAAGCACAAAATATTATAATTATGACAAAATAAGTTTTGTTAGTTTAAAGGGGAAATGTGCAGGATTGTATTTGTAGTTGCCTATCCAACCACAGAACTTGTAGATGTTATGAATAAAGCAGATCAATTTGAGAGCTGTTTGAATACAGACGTAACACTCGGAAAAACAATTGTCCTACAAAATCGATGGTTTCAATTAAAGCGTCCTCCACGCCGAATATAACGAGGTCATAAAAATTATTAATAACCAGCAGATTTTTTGTATGCAGCTTAGTAAATATTTGTATAATTGAATGGCCACAAAGTCCTACAAATGTAGTGGTACGTTTTCCTAGTCCTACGCTTGGAAGTTGTCGATGTGGCGGACGCTCTAATTCAAACCATCGATTTTGTAGGACAATTGTTTTTCCGAGTTTATTATCATATTATCTTAAAATTTCAATAAAAAATTTACTGTTAGTCAGACAATTTCGACACCCTACCAAATCTACATGTTCTACACCTGCGCACTTCATTACCTACCTCTTTGAGAATTTGCACAGGGGAAAAGCTTGGGCGTCTCGTCAAACCGAACGAACTCACGAAGATTCAGCCTGTTATTAATCACTTTAAAAAACAGGCGGTGGCTGCTGGACTATTGGTTTCATGGTGTGATGACAGACGATTAAAGTGAATGATGTTTGGTTTTCCGTTTGGTCTCTTTCTTTTGCGGGAAACGACATCATTAATTCGGTTAAGAACTTCGTACGGCCCCTCCCAAGAAGACAAACCCCGGCGTCGTCGTGGGTTGTACAACCACACCAAGTCTCGTGGCTTGTAACCACCTCTGTCAGCATTGATGTCGTAGGTATCCTTCATCCGATCGCTAGCACTTTGGATGTTCAAGCGTGTCCGATAGTGAATGTTTTCCATCCTTCTGCGCAGTTCGGTGACATAGTCGTGGCCAGCTAGGTCTTCACATGGTGGGGAACCAAATCGCAAATCGCAGGGAAGACGTAACGCGTGCCTCATCACTATGTTAGCTGGTTGACTCATGAACGGATGATCGGTATGTCATGAGGAATAGGTGAAAGTAGCGATCCCAATCCATTTGACGGTCAGAGACGACTTTGGACAAGTATCGATTTATCGTTCTGTTATTTCGTTCCACCATTCTGTTAGACTGCGGGTGAAGCGGTGTTGTTCTTGTCTTCCGAATATTCAAATTGCTGCACATCTTCTGGAACAAGGCGGATGTAGTTCCGTCATTGCCGTCATCTGTCTGGGGATACGGACCCGCAATGTCCACATCGATTCTCTTGAATGGGCTACCCACGTTGTACTGTCGCACATTTCTTGCACCACTCCTTAACATCCTCCTTGCAGTTCACCTAGTAAAACCTTTCCCGCAGCTTCCCAAGGGTCTTTGACACTCCCAAGTGTCCACCTGTTACTCCACAATAGAGCTCCTCCGGAACTTCCGAAACTCTGTTTTTTGGGATCAACAGTTGCTTCCTCTCTATTTGACCCTCAGGTTTTTCTAGCACGCGTTTCAAGACTTCCACGACAATGGAGTTCCACTGAGCCCAGTAGGATTTTACACGGAGTGAGTATTGCGCAATTGGTTCCCACGTCGGTCTCCGGTCTTCATTCTTCCATGCTGGCACCAATAGCAAATCGGGGTCGTTCTCTTGGTCTTCTCGGATGGATCATACCAGTACGATGTACCGTATCAAAGTCGAACTTTTGCAGTCTTTCGATTCACCTAGTTACTTGTCCTTTGGGATTCTTAAACTTTAGAAGCCATTTCAAGGCTACATGATCCGTCCTCAACAAGAATTTTCTTCTGTAGAGGTATTTATAGGAGTGCTCTACGGACTTCACGCCGGCCAACAGTTCTCGTCGCAATAATTTCGTTCGGGCTTTGACAAGGTTTTGCTGAAATAACCAATGACACACTCTTGCCCCTCCTGTATTTGGTAAGACTTTAGTATTTGGGACAACACAGCGCCAATTCCCACGTTGCTAGCATCTGTATCTAAAACATCAACTACTTGTGGCAACGGATAACTCAAAATCGGTGAATTGATCAGTGCGTTCTTCAGATGGCCAAACGAATCTTTGCCGATTTCGTCCCATTGGAACCTTCTTTGGACCATCGAGCAGTTCAATCACTCTTTCTTCCTCCATTTCCCGAATGATCTTGTCGGCCTCTTCCTCTTCCCTTCTAGCAGGCTGTTTAACCGGGCACGCATGCCCAGTTTGGATCTGATGTCCTCACAACAGCTTACGAGTACTTTGAGCTGCTTCCTTTGGTTGTCATTAAGTTCCTTCGACGATGTCTTGACCAGGCTGACTAGTTCTGGTGCAATCCTCTTCTGTGGCTCTTCAGTGATTTTCATTTGGCGGATGATGGATGAAATAGGAGAACAATACCCTAATTCAGTCCTTTTCTTCAGGGTCAGAGCGTAGAAGTTTACATTCACCACTCTTATTGGTACTACACCAGACGTACGTAACAAACTTTTGCCCAGTATCAATCTTCGTCCTATCTCATTGTCACTACATCTGGGTTCAAACATCATGATGTATCTGTCTCCATGTTTGTGATCCACCCGAGCTTCCTGAATCATTTCACTCCGTTCTGGCATTGAAGTGTCTTCAGTCAAAATCACACGAATGGCTTCCTCATTAGTTCGGTGTAATACTTCTTCTCCATTTATTTTCAACGTGCCACGTTCGAAGTATAATCCGCAACCCTTACTACCCAGAATGTACATTCCTAGTATTACCTCATCTTGGATATTCGCTACCAGCACCTTGTGGTGGAAAGCGGTACTCCCAATTGTGGTAATGACGTTGACTTCTTCGTGGGTGGTAGCCGAATCCCCAGTAGGAGACCTTTCCTGGCAGCGGCTCCTGTCATGACCTTCTTTTCCGCAGTTCCAGCACGTGATGACTCTTGTTGTGCGCCTCAACGAACAACGTAGACTTTTGTATTGAAGACACAAACTCACACGTACTATCACTTATTTATTAAGTTAAGGATTACAAATATGATCGAAAATGTACCATGTACTAACGTCACTGACTGACGATGATCGAATCTTCTCAATTCTCCTCTTCTTATACTGTTGATATCGCTGAAACGGTTCAAACCTTATCAGCTTGTAGCGGGTTGTTGGACTTGTTACCGCTAATCACTCAAAACGTATGAAACAAAGATTTATTTAACAAAACTATAACTATGTTAAGAAATGAATATTGTAATACAAAGACGCGGGAAGTCGTTAGCGGAGGCAGTGGTTACGATGAAGGTCGAGCGGCAAGAGGGTTGAAACCCCGTCATCCTGTCTGCTCCGCTAGTCTGTGTAGGTGGCGCCTTTGTTCCACTTCCTGATTTGAATCGTTGGCGGGAAAGCTCCACAAGCTCTTGTGCAATAAATGATTGTGTGTTTGAAGACAGAATTGATTATAAATATTCTAAATGTGGACACTTGGTCTGATTTCTTACTTATTTATCAATACATATTCAATAAAGACTATAATTAATGAGGTTTCTACATATAAATCTAATTACTTTTATAAACCTGTCGATCGCCCGGAACTCGTTCGCCACTATATCCAGTGTCCATTTCTCTAATTTTCTTGTTCATCCGGTTTGATACGCTTCGTGGAGACACTCTGGTGTCGTTTTCGCCATCGACCTGGTTTTGCCAAATGTCGCCCCTCACAGCTTCCGGTTTCCCAACTGCACTACTTCCTTTCATCTAAATCTCGGATAATATCTAGAGCGGAGGATGTAAATATGGTGGTTGTGTTCATCAATAAGCAACCCTAAATCAACAGTTCAACAATTAAAATTTCAAATTTAATTCAAAATTACGTCAATGTCATATTTTTTTTTATATTCTTTAAGGTAAGAACCCCGCTTGTAATTCATCAATTGTATTATTAATCTCTTGTTAAATTAGGGCTGATGATGGCAGAAGTGTTCTGCCGAAACATGTTCCATTAGTCATTTTACAGTTATTAAAGTTTGTGGAGTTCGACTTAGATATATTTAAATTTTAATCTAATTACTTTTAATCAGGTTTTCCCTAAAACACCAAAAACAATTTTATTACACATGTTGGCATGCAATTTTTGTGAGCAGGTTGTCTCTCACATTTGTTAATCAATCGTAAAACTGTTTTAGAGAAGCATGGTAATGAGTTTAAACTAAGGTATGGCCTATTTTTTATTGTTATATTTGGCATTAAATTTAAATGACTTAAGGTTTATTAAAAACATTAAAAAAAATTGTTTGGTTACATCTAACATTTGTGCCCAATATAAAGTATCTCATACTCTGGTTTAATGTTTTTTGTAACTTACTACAGAAGCGCATAACATGGAATTACCTCGTTATGGAGATAACCTGCCAACAAAATTGAATGTTTGGATGGGGCAATGAGAGTTCTTAGGCGCCATTTTTACAAGAGCATCGTCCCTTGGTTCGCCGCCGAATCTGAGTCAAAGCAGTTTGGCACCTCTTTAAGAGAGGGCACCCAAGGCGATCACAAAAATCAAAACAAATGTAGCGTAGACTGTTGTCGCACTCGGGCAATCTACAGTTTCGAAGTGGGCGAGTCACTGTTTTTCAAACCGATAAAGGTACAGAAATACGTTCCTAATATGAAATATTCAACGATTTTGGAATAGAAAGAGACAGAATAATAACAGCCTTGCCAAACATAACCCAGAGTTCAAGCGTTCTTTGTGAAAGCGTCCCGTCGTTGAATCACCTGGACTAGAGGTTTTACTTAGAAATAGACACAGATGGGTTATTACTTAACCCTGGGTTATTACATTTGCCTATTGTGCGAAGCGGCTTATTTAATAGCCGGTCCCAAAGAAGCAGTATTTACAAACGTCATTGATCAAATGAGATTTTTTTTAGGAAAAATGTAATGCAAAAAAATATTTAGTTATAGTCAATTTAAATTTTGATTCCATTGTTGAATGATCACATATGATTGGTTAAAATATATATGAGTGAAATAGTCTATTAAAAATTTCAATTTTTCAAAAGGTAAATAAAAAACGCAAAATTGGAATGTGAGAAAAATTTAAGATTAATTTATGCAATATTTGGAGATCCTTACTATCTCCTGGTATGTTATAAAGTGTTATTCATACTTTTATTTTAATCGAACCATATTAACATTTTTAAAATAAATAAAACCCTTGTGGAATAAACTAAATCTCAATTATGTATCTACAAAGATTGAAAATGGAGATTGGCCCTTTTAATACTTATCAGGTCCAGATTTGTTAATTATTATTATTATTATGTTGTTTTATTGCTAAGTGTTAAGAAGTTTATTTTTATAGCTTGTAGTATATGTTTATATATGTGTATATATGTACACATATACAGGGTGTTATGGAAGTCCTAGCAGAAACTGAAACTGTCACTTTCGAAAAAACTCGATTTTTTTTTTGGTTTTAATCCGACTGCGATACATACATACACAAATCGATTTTTATATACAGTGCGGAAACTAAGTAACGCATAAATTCAGTAATTCCGTTGATATTAATTTTTTGGAAGAAATCTCGAATGGGTATAGCGATAATAACAGACTAAGAAAATTTATTAAATTGGGAAAATGAATGCTAACTAAATTGAGCAGATAATAAAGTTAGATTCGGTTAATACGGAGTCCAGTTATAGTTATATATCCTAGTTATATTTTTCGTCTTACGTTAGAGTTTTTATATCGAACGGTTACCCTTTTTATCTTACCTTTACTCATTATCTCAAACGTTAATCTTTTTTATCTTACGCTTAGCTTTATAACATTCGCCACTTTTATCAATCATTTAATAAAATACCCCACAAACTACATATTATTATATCTAAAAAACGTAGCGTACAGGAAAATTAAGACCGAATGTTTTAATTGGTTCTCAAAATAAATTACTATTGTTTTTACAACATAATTTTTGATAAATGTTCGATATCAAAGGAAATTATTTTTTATTAAATTGAATGTATAAAAAGTTACTCAGTAACTACATAATATTTTGATCTTCGTCCCCTACAAATGTTTTTTTCTGTTCTTTTGAGGATTTTGTTCAGTATAATGGTGTGTGTGGTATGTATACAAATATTGAGAATTTATGGCTTTTTATGCTACGTCGACCATAGGATGGTTACGTGTGACTTGGGATAGATAGACTGTCTTATTATTACAGCATTCGCCTTAGGCATTCGCTTATTGCGATGCGACATCTTGTGGGTAGTAGCTATTACTGATGCACAAAGGAGTGTAACCACGCTAATTATTCACCTCATGGACAACTAGCGCCCCACAGGGTATTCCATTGAACTGCCCCAAATTTAAAATAACCGACACTTGTATACGCCCTCTTTTCGCCCTCTGAGCTTTGCATTCGGGAGTCAGTCTTAATGTTCACTCTGCACTGTTCTGTATGGAATAAATCCTTGTGTGATAGAATTACGAGGCTTCTTATATTTTACCTGCTATCTACAACAGTTTATGGGCCCAGGCTGTTTTGTAAAATAGAAACACGTGTAAAAAGTGTGCTTAAAAGAAGTGATTTTAAAGTGGTTCTTGGAGGATTAAAATATGGGGGACTTTAAGACTCAAATTGAAAAACTGGAAGGTGCTGCGAACTGGGCCAAATGGCGTAGACAGATAGAACTGCTACTAAGACATAATGATGTCCTTGATTTGGTGAATGGGACGCGAACACCACCAGACGCCAACGCAAAATTACAATTGGAACATTTTTCGGGAGAACACTACTCCCATCATCAGCCCTAATTTAACAAGAGATTAATGATACAATTGATGAATTACAGAGGGGTCCTTACCTTAAAGAATATTTAAAATTATGTCGTTATTTTGAATTAAATTTGACGTTTTGGAAAGGTTACATGTATTGTTAATTACTGATCAATAATCTTCAAATTTTGTATAGTTATAGAAAAAGGATTGCTTTAGAACATACGCATATTTTTTTTCTAAATTGTTTTGCTAAATATGCAAAAATGTCGAACTGAACATACATAACTTTTGTCACCATTTTATTGACACTTACGAATTTAAAACCTACCAAGAAACATGCGTATCGCCTTGCCTATAGTTTTTTCTTATTGTTTGCTACATTATTGAAGATGGAAGCGCAAATACAACTATGTAATAATGTTTTAAATAAAACCCTGTTCTGTTGATTTCTACGTCAAGAAAGTAGCTCCACCTATACAGCCATGCTACAAATTCGCCGTGTACAGTCCGAGTAAAATCTTAGACCTTTACCAGACAAAAGTGACAAAACCATGTGAGATGGAGGGGTTCTGTTATCTTCGCCGCCCGTCATAAACCAACCTTTTCATGTACCGAAATTTTATTTTCTTTCACTATTCCATTGATTTGGAATCCAGATTCCTCAATGAATAAAACCAAAGTTACGCCCCGGGCAGGACGCCTCCTTGGGTTTATAACTCAAGAACGGCTGGACCGATTTTTATGATCTTTAATTTGTTGGATTTGCCTCCGCCCCGAATAGCAGAATAACTATTAAAACTTCAGAAACACTACAGGGGGCGGGGAGCTTGGTACAGGGCAACGACAATAACAAAGCCCCCCTGCTACAGAGCAACAATAACAAATAACGCCGGCCACCAAAATTTGTCGGACCGGGCTTTAAAAAAATTAAACTCCAAAGTTTCACTTCTGTTCCGCGTGGACGCAAATTTTTTGATCTTGAGAACGGATTGACTCGACTTTTTTCGTGGGCGAATAACTATTAAAACATCGGAAAAATTAACGAAAAATTTTTTCTCATACATTATGTATGGAATCCGCATATAACGCCATATTTGATACATGACAAAAACAAAAATAAACATGCCGTTGTATGCTGGTTTCGGTAATGCCAGTAGATGGCGTTGTGTGCATTATCCTTTGATAAGACAACTGAATTTAATTCCGCTAAACAGTTAACACAACATTATTTATTGATTCTGAGGCGGTACAAAGTTCGCCGGGTCAGCTAGTTATACATATTTCGAAATAAGTCGGTTCCTAACAACAGCAAATAAGTAGCTTGAAGAAATAGGACGGCACATACACGGACTCTGCCGAGGAAACAGTCAAAGTACTGATGGAAACACATTTTCCGGGTTGTGTGGTCACAACGGATGGGAATCCGATCCAAAGGTGGCGGAAAACCCCCTCCCTGGAGGACTGGGCTGAGGCTGCGCGGATTGTGAACCACATTACCGTAGAATGGGCTATAAAAACTTTCAAACCCTTCAAGTCACCAGGCATGGACGGAATCTTCCAGGCCCTGCTACAGTGGGGACTGTCGGAGATTCTGGACAACCTCGTGATAATTTTTCGGGCATGTATTGCACTCGCATACGAACCGGAAATGTGGAGGGAGGTTGTATTTATCAAAAATAATTCTTAAAAGTTGAATACAACCAAAGTTGTAAGAGATATTATTATATTCGGTGGAATTATTATTTGCGGCGCCCAAACAGAGTAACATGTCGATGTATTCATTGAAATTATTGTACTCCATTGTGAATGTGAAGTCAATTTATTTCAATTTGACGAATTTGACACATTTATTTAGTCAAAAATTTAACATTGTTTGATCATAAATCTTGTGGATTCGCCTCATTCTTTAAATTTGCTAAAATTGCGTTTAAATGGATATTCAAAGGAGTATTCCAAGATGTTGCAATGTTGCACTACAATTTAGTTTCTATACATTTTTTGCTCCCACTAATGGTTTTCGAGATAATTGTTGCAAAAACGAGGGTGGACCAGTTTTTGGCTTCACGCTGAGAACTATACTCATTTTCCAAAGTCATTTATGAGCGTTGGGTGGGAGAAACGAGACCAATTCTAACATTTTCTCGTCGAAGTTACCGTTTACGAGAAAAATGCAGAAAAGCTTTTTGGGCAAAAGGAGATGAAGCTCCCCCCGGGGGCGTAGGAACTCTTTGGGTCCTGTTGGGAGTTCATAACATAAATTTCAACTTTATAAATTATTTCTGCTATTCGTCGTTTTTTCGTCTAATTTGCTTGGACTATAACGGATTTTCTTGGTATTTGCTCTTTTGGCATATTTTATAGTTGCCCCAAACGGTATTGTGCACTGAAACTATCTAGATGACAAGCGAAGTAGTAAGCTTTGTTTCTATGTTTTAAACAAGTTGCCAAGGTAATTCAATCACTAAGTGATTTTGCGCTCGTGTCGGCAAGCCAGGGCCGGATTTTTTTTTGTATTATTTTAACAAATATTGATTTAAACTTTTTTTAGTTTATTTGTTGTTGTTTTTTTTTCGTATTGACCAGAAGGAGCTCCTCGTGAGTCCGACCTTCATGATATTCCTTGCTGGTCAGATCCTGTTCGTACATCATAGCCACTCCTCAAAACCATGAGGTCAGTAGCTATGAATCCCGTAAATCATGTGCCCTAAGCAGACGCAACGATTCTAAGATGACCGCTTTCTGCATTCCAGCCGCAAGGGTCTCGGCCGGTTTACGGCAGGCAGGAATGATTTTCAGATTGGAGATGAGCGAGTCCTTGATGCCTCAAATGCACCCAATTACCAAAACGACGAGCTTCACTGAGTAACTTGAGTACAGCCTCCTAAGTTCAAAGAGCAGGTCTTGATATTTTGTCCGTTTTTCCTCCTCCTTGACGCAGATGATATTTTCAGCATGTAAAGACCCAACACTCGGGAGCCAAGTGTGTTGCCTACGTCCGCCTCCACGACCGGATTTAACCGCAGGTAGAAACCCAAATCCAGAAAGGGTCGAGAAGAGGCTGAAAGGGACTTTTCTCACCACTGTTTGTTCTTCCTTTGTTCTGGCGACAAGCGTCCAAGAGTTCTCAAAGTTTGCTTGGTTCTTTGTATTAACAAAGTTTACATTCAGTTTTTTTTTATATAATTGCTAAATCGTTGTGTTGTGAGTGTGTTAGTGTAATTGTTACAAATTTGAATTATTTAATTTAGTTATTTGTCTTTCGTTTGAGTAGAAATTATTGTCGATCGACCGAATCTGTTCCGAAACAAAGGTAAAACTTTAAATATTTGTATAAGTCGAGGAAGGACGTCACCGTCTAGGGGAACTACCTGTACAGTTTTTTTTTAGAAGAGTTAATATTATAACGGTCCGGATTACTGATTTAAATTCAAATGAGAGAGAAAGAGGGGGATTAAGGGGACGCTGCGTTTGTAACGGTCATTCTTTGTTTGGAAAAAGAAAAGATGGCGGCACGTGGGTTTTCTTTGTTTGTAGTCAAAGTGATCCAAATTTAATTTAAATGATAGTTTTATAGTTTGAATCCTTTTCTTTTTCTTTTCTTTTCTTAATAATATTAAAAGATTCATAGACTGGTATTCAAATCACTTCAAAAGCTAAATTTTCTTAATTTCTCTATACAATGCAATGTATTTTATCAGTCAAAGTTTTGGTAAACTGAACTTGACATGAAATTCTAAATATCTTTCTATATATCTGTGTATTTCTTCGTCTTTCATTTGAGGTGTGTGTGGTGTGTGAGAGGGGGTACCTCACTAGCCGTTCTCATTTAGTTGTGATAACGATGATCATCAGGGGTCAGGGTTATGCGGTTAGGTGATGTGGGGCGGTGTTGTACTTTTAATTACTCATCCGAATACCAGTATTGTTCAACTCAAATACCAAATTTATTGATAATCTGGGAAAGCGTTCAAACTATAACTTATCTCTGTACCTGTGTTTGAATTCATTATAAATTTTAAAGGGGTTTATTTATCGTAGATTTCAGGTTGTTAATGAAATTTAATTTGTCGAAAGGAAATAAACACTCACTGCTTTGCTTAAATTGTAACTTTTACTGATTGTGTTGTTAATGGGTATGAGATAATAATAATAATAATATCATCAAGCAAGCATCAAGGGTTCGTTCGTCTCCAATCTGAAGATCATACCCGCTTGCCGAAAGCCGGCAGAAGTTCTTGCGGTCGGAATGCAGAAGGCAGTTATCTTAGGGTCGTTGCGTTTGCTCAGGGCACATGATATTCGTATTCGTAGTTACTCACCCCATGGCATTGGGGAGTGGCTACGATGTGCGATTGAAAACATCTGATCAGCAAGGAACCTCGTGAAGGTCGGAATCACGGGGAACTCCTTCTGGTCAATTTAAAAAAAAAAGGTTTATTATCCCAACAGACAAAACTGTCCATACTGGAAACACGAAACGAAAACAAAATATACAAGGCAATATACTTAAAAACTAACCTAATTACTGCATAATACACATCAAATAGAGAAACTAGGAACTAACTGTATAAAGATATAAGGTGTTTTTTGTAACTGCTACTATCAAATCTGTGATGATAAATATCAACACTATCAGACTGTACGCAATGGGGTCGTCCCCCTAAATTGAATTTGACGAATTCGACTATAGCATCTCGTAGGATATATAACGTGAAGCCCTAAAACGTATTCTGTTGTTTAATAAAATTGTTTTATAAGATAACAGAATGTATAAAAAATTGCAATTTCGGCTAGCATTTTCAAACGCTGTACATTTACCGCCTCTTGTGACCTCATTTCGGGGGAGCATTGTCATTGGTTTATGCGATTCTAATTAGTCTAGTAACTTTGAATTCTGTATGGTGAATTTTGTCCCGTGTTGACTTCATAGAAAGGCGCGCGTTTCAAATAAGAAAAATGTTTCGGATTTTTTTTACCTAGTAAACGCGTGATTTCGAATAATTCGTCTAGTTTCTAGAAAAGCCATTTTTGAAAATTGTGGGACGGCCCCATTGTATAATTTAAAACAATTTATTAACGAACTATTAAAATGGTGATAGGTGTTAGGTATCTCATAATAAAATGTAATTGGAGACCGGCTATTAACTCTAGGAATGCAAATCCTTATTTTGTTAAACAACTCAATCGATGATATTCGAGCGGTAAGTAATTTCTGCAAGAAAACTAAACATGCCACATTCCTTCTAGCTCTTAGCGGATCTTCATTGACTATATTAAGGAGTACGAACTGATCTATATGGCTTATGGGGTAACTTCGAAACATCTTAAAGTACAGATATTTACAAAATTTCCGCAGTACATTTTCCAGAAGTGAAACATAAGTTTGTTGATATGGTGACCAAACAACACTGCAGTATTCAAGTTTACTTCTCACTAAACTGTAGAATAGTAACCTTATACAAGAGACATTGGTAAAATCAGCTGTATTTCTTATAATAAAACCTAATGTTTTCATTGCGCTCTTGGTAATGTGTTCTATATGAGGAATAAACGAGAGTGCACTATCCATAATAACACCAAGATCTGAATAAGCATCACACCGCTCTAAAACAGCTCCATTTACATTATAATAAAAATTTCTAACATTAGACTTCCTTGAGAACGACAATATTTTACACTTAGACACATTTACTTCCAATTCATTACTTACACAGTAAGACACAAAACTATCGATGTGATGCTGCAACTGAATACTGTCCTCCAGAGACTAATAATACTGACAATTTTAAGGTCATCTGCATAGATGTAACATTTACAATTCATATATTTTAGTACATCATTAAAAAATATATTAAAGAGAAGCGGACCTAAATTTGATCCTTGTATTACTCCGGTCCTCACCTGAAATGTAGGCGATCTGTATCCACCATATTCGACATATTGCTTTCTATCACTCATCAGAGATTTGAACAATAAAACTAAATAATTACATAGACCATAATTTTTTAACTTGGATAGCAGGATACAATGATTCACTTTATCAAACGCTTTTGTTAAATCAGTGTATGCAACATCCACTTGGAATCGATCATCCATTGCTTGCGAAACAAATTAAGAAAATTCACATAAGTTGGTGGTGGTTGATCTTCCTTTCACAAATCCATGTTGTTCTGGTACGATGTAGTTAACAACATGAGAATAGAGTACGCTTGACAATATGCATTCAAAAAGTTTTGCAAAGTTTGATAGTAAAGCAATCGGTCTATAATTTTTAATATCTATTTTATCGCCAGATTTGAAGACAGGGCATATGCGGGACGTTTTCCAAGCTTTTGGATACATACAGTTATTTAAATTAAATTAAAAATATGACATAATGGTGATGCCAAGCAGTTAATGCTGTCAACAACTAGAAATGCTGGTAAATTATCGGGTCCAGACACACAATTAGATTTTATTTTTTTCACAGCCTTTAAGATATCATCATTGTTGATCTTAAACCTATGTAACACAAGTGGATTAATACATTCTTCTAGGTGGGGGAGAGACGAACAACATATTGATGTTGATTGATGTTACAGATGTTATAATAACTTCACTTTCTATACTTGAAATTTTGGGAACTCTCTCGACAGATACCAGTGTTCAAATTAATGTTTGTCATAAATTATTCAAATATTGTATTCACTTAAATTAATTGTTATTTTATGAATTAACCAAATTATTGTTAAAAGTCATGAAATCAAGCACCATTGTTAAACGAGTTAAACTATCCAAATTGATACTAGATGAAATGTTCAAATATTCAATTATTTAACAAAAGTTTGACCATAAGACCTCTAAAGCAAATACATTGATAAATCACTAATTTGTGTTGTTACTCTGCGCTCTGCCCTCAACGCTACACATCTGCATTCAAAGAACCTGGTTCTGTGTCTGGTAAGTTTGGTTTGAATTTCCCGCCACTGTTGTCTTGTCAAAAAGAACACAACGTTAGGTCCGCTCTTTGTCTTTGTTTCTAGACGATCACGATTTACTGGCCAACCTTTTTCAATTTCGCGGTTTGTTTCAAATTTTCAAATTTGACGTTTGGTGACGTCATTGACATTTCATTTGACGTTTAATTTCAAATTGTTGGCGGGAAGAGCTTAGGCTCATCACAAGCAGGAGTCGAAAATTCAATAACAAACATCTGCTTGGAGGAGTGGTACAGTAGAACCACGTCAGCCTTGTTCGCTGTTATCTGTCTGACGGTGGAGAACGAGAAGTTCCAATAGATTCGGCACCTTTCGTTCTCCACAACGGACTCTATTGTTCGGGACATAGGGCAGCACTGGTGTCTGGTTTATCGCATAATGGTGTCTTAAATGAAAGTATAACACTCTCAAAGCCGCATTGTGGCGATGGATATAGGCCGAAACTGCGTACACCAGGCATTCCGCCAATATATGCATTGCTGTTTCAGGGGCCCTGTGACAAGCCCCACAGCTCACATTCCGCACCTCTATACCCATCACGCGGCTGCGATAGACCAAGGTGTTAATTACACCATCTTGCGCAGCGCAAATGAATCCCTCAGTCTCAGACTTTAGTCCGATCTCAGAAAGGCAAAAAAAGACCTAATAATAATAACAATAAGTCATGCTCTTTTTTGTAGAAACGAATCGATAGAATTAGGTTTCGATAGAGAATTGAATAAGGTTTAAAATGATGTATCACACGACCCCCCATTCCATTTAAATTTTTTAATGGGGTGGCTCCCTTGGCTAAAGGGGTGAGATCTAAGACTTGACCTGTTCGAGCGTTTTCTTCTCAGTCTTTCGAAATTGGAATTGTTGGGGGGTACAAATTTTACTGACACCCTGTATATCTATCGCAAGTATCTAAGCTTGTGTAATCATCGGTCCAGTCCCCAAAGCTATTGATGCCCTATATTTCGGGCCGTAGACGCCTATGCCGGTACCTTGTTCAGTCTTTGATCCATCTGTGTACCAGATAGAGCAACTTTGACCTATTGCTGCTATCTGACTTCTTGACATGTGGCGGTTTTGACCACTTCATAAATGGTAAGTCAAAGTCAAGCGTTTTTGGTCTTACATCCAGTGGTTTTTCAATTATATCTGGCTGTATAAAATCCAGAATTCTAAGGTGACCTACTCTGTCACCTGGTTTAAATTTCTTAGTCTGGTTTAGGGCTCTATTCTTGAACATGTGAGTGCGTGAGTGAGTGAGTTGTGACGTCACGTCGAGTAGTCGAGTATCTAATTTAAAGTAAGCACACTTCACAATCAACGAACCTTAGTCTCAACGAACTCTGTAGACCTTCCCTCTGCACATGGAGATGGAGTGGTGGTAGGTCTAACAAGACTGCTAGAGCTGTCGTTGGGGTTGTTTTCATTGCCCCTGTTATTTCCATCACACAAGACGCTGTAGTTTCCCCAGTTTGTCCTGTTTCGTTTTCTCTGTGGTTTTCGTCCACCATACTAGAGACGCGTATGAGACTATGGGTCTTATAACCGCTAGCTCTAATCATCTGCGGTTTTAGTCACCAGGTATTGCCAAACAGTCTGAAACAGGCCCAAAAGGCCTTAATTGCTTTGGCAATAGTTTTCTTAACATTGTGATAACCCCCTTTTACATTACCGCCACATTTTGAATTTGAACATGAAATGAAATGTCAATGACGTCACAAAACGTCAAATTTGAAAATTTGAAACAAACCGCGAACTTGAAAAGGTTGGCCAATGATCGTCAGACAATGGAAGAAAAAGCAGAACCCTACGTTGTGTGATTTTTTTACAAGACAAGCAATGGCGGGACATTCAAACTTACCCAACAAAACAAACCCCAAATTCTTTGGATACATGGCGAGAGCTAATCAGGAGTGGAGCGCAAATTGATAACACAAAAATTATGAACAAGAAGAATGTCCTTAAATCCAAGTGGAGTAAATTTAAATTAAAATTTTTAAATATATCTATGTCGAACTCCACATGTACCATTAGTAATCCTTCAGTTATTAAAGTTTGTGGAGTTCGACATAGATATATTTAAATTTTAACAAAAATTATGGTTTCAAATGTTTATTCAGTTTGAACAACTTGAAGTGTCTTGAGTTTAGTGATTGCGTACTGTGGTTAACAATTTCTGGTGTCTTCGAATTAAGTTGGTACACATGCGATTTCATAATGTTATTATCCATTTTTTTTTTATAAACAATTGTCAAAATGTGGTCATGTTGGTATAAACAACAGTAATTTTTTGTTGGTCACATTGAATGTCAAATTCTGACATTTATTCCGTGAAAATAACCTTAATAATAATGTCGGCTACACAGCTCGGTCCGAAAGGACATGTTTTTAGATGATACAACCTGGTCTTTAATTGCATTTTGACATTGACAATTGTTTATTAAAAAAAATGGATTATAACAATAATGATTCCAAATAATAAATAACAACGGACAATTTTACATGACTTCAACAGAGTAACAATTGGCGACAAATAATAAACAATAATACAATTAAACAATCCTGCGGTACATGATGAGTGAGGTTAGATCAGCTAAATACATTCCACCCTTGAGCTTTTGTAGTTTACAGGAATTTACAACTGACTGATACAATGAAACATCTGAGAGGGAAACACAAGAGTATCGAAACGCGTGGAGTTATCAAAGTGGGGTGCATGTAAGTCGGAGAGTGGTGGACCATAGGTAGATCCAATGGAAAGACTAAAGCGAAGCGAACAAGACAATTGTCTGTCAGTGAGGCCAGATTGTAGAGAGAGTTTACGATCGTGGGGGCAAAACTGGCACATCCAACGGACCAAGAGAAATGAGTTTATGACGGAATTTTCCTAAACATAGTTACGTTGGTCTTTCTGGAAGGCTTGTACAAACTAAGTCCAAGTTAACGGCACTTCTCTCAACATAATGATATGGCCCTGAAATTGACAGGCGTTTGTTCCACGTGCATACTAGAAACTCCTAGATAAAAGCTTTTCAATTTTACCGTTCTCTTTTGTCAACGTCACTAATAAAATAACCGACATTGTGGAAAGCTATTAGCTTCGACCATAAAGTTCCTAGACCCGCTACTCATTCCGATTGTGTGTAACCAACATCCAACCTGGGGGGAAAACGCAAACCAAGAGAAGTTGGAATTTCGACCTTAAAATCCCCCTGCACTGATTGGTTGATTCTAATTGTTGGTTTAGGGTCAGTGGCGTATCAAACTTAGGAAGTATTCAAATAAATTTAAATAAATCAAAAACAATGGTTTTATTGAAATTAGGTTCCATGTCCGAACATTTAAACCACTTCTCGCGATGTTCTGTATCTCGTGGGAAGCTAAAACCTTGTAATGATTTTTTGTATTGTTTTGTACGCCTATGACTTTGCTCACTTACTTACGCTACGGCGTTGGACGGAATCTTCCGAAAATAAACGAACAATTAAATGAACCAATCAGCGCAGAGGGATTTAAGGTCGAAATTCCCTTGAAACAACTGTACTTCCTTCGCGATTTACCCCTCTCTCCCATGATGTTGGCTACAAACAATTCGCTCACAAGCTACCCAGCTGACCCAGTCTATGTTTTCTGACGTCGTTGGCTATTAGTCACTCCTTTGTTGGTAGATCTTGTTTAAATAATATCCACTACTGCTATTCCAACCTGGATAAATCATCGAATAACTACCTGTCTATCGGTATGAAGCCGACAGCAACTTGCGGTCAGTTAAAAGCTATTTTGTCTCTGTTGACTTGAATTAACCAACACTGAATAAGAGCTGAATACAGAAGGGCAAATAGCGGCAAAGCGCCGCGCCTAATGTTGTGGTTCTGAAAGGTGATATCTTTTTATGTTATGTTGCGCCCCCTTGCGATTTCCGATTCCGCCGTTCGCATGTAAACGATATCTAGCTAGTTTAGACACCGGGAAGCCAAATTTCGGTATCTAGTGTTTTGCTTTGTAAATGTTTGTAGTTTCATTGCGCCTCGTTGTGTTTGCGCCTCTAGGTATCGTCGGGTCGCGCTCGTTTCAAAATAGCTTCCAAAGAAAACGTTGCGTTACTGTATATTTTATAATGTTTGTCGAGGCAACAGTAGACAGACAAAATAGCTTTTCTTTTATTTGTCCTGTCCTCATGTGGGAGTTGGGAGTTATGTAGGGTCCTTTATTAGAATCGTCATGGGACCGTGAACGTTGTAACTAGGGGGGCGTGCCGGCCCTGGCATCAGCGTTGACCCGGAGGTTTGGACCACTGCAGTGCTCGCTAATCTCACATGTTCGAACGGCAATGTCGCTTTTTTCTCCCGCTTCCGTTTGCTTAACAAACCCTGGACTCCCAGATTAAAATTGCATTAACAAGTACATGGGAACTGTAGACACCTTTATAAACTGACTAAAATCATTTCACATGGTCCGTTAGTGCGCGTAGAACCTTTCAGTTGTTGTGGGATGTTTAGCAGTCTTGTCATACTTAAAAAAACTGGCATCTTTAACTTTGTTTTAGTCGTTTCACCAGACCTCGATAATGTCAACCGGTCTCGGCCATAGATACATCCCACATTCAATAACTTCGTGTGTTGACACGTTAAGTTCTTCAAACTTAATAAACATTTAAAACCATAATTTTTGTATGTTGAGGAAGCGAGGCTTTACTGTTGCCTCTTTCTTCTTCTCCACTATTTTGTCCAGAATACTCTCTTGTATGACCTCTAACTGTTCCACTGTTAGCAGAGATTTTGAAAAGTTGGAAGGTATTATTCCTACCTTTACCCCAGTCGATATCAGCCGGAATACCTTTTTCCAGGTAAAACTTAAACCCTTTAAGTTAAGGTTGTTGAGGGCATTTTTGACTTCTTCGTCACTGCTTTGCAAGTAGAGTATCTTCGGTACAGTCAGGATTTTCACCCTGTTCGATACCCTCTACTGTTTCCGGGAGGCTTTGTACATCCTCTTCCGTTGACTCTTTTAAAGGTGGGTCAGCCCTTTGTGTTTTTTCTGTGTCCATATGTGTCCCACGAGAAGCTAGGGAATAGAGGTCACCTGTAGCAAAGCCCCGCATGCCACAGGAAGGCTATTTTAAACCGGAGGTCGCCTGGTATCCGGAGTTTGCATACTAGTGACTAAGTTTCCCACTTAGCCTTTCAGTCCTTGGGATATGCTGTTCCACCGTGACGTAGGAGTTTTTTATAAAGGTTTTCTCCTCGCAGACCGCGCCTTGTGTTGGTTGTTGTTGTTGTGGGCCAGCTACTTTACAGTATTAATCAGGTAATTGGCGCTGATTCACCTGTGACTCGGGCACCTCGGGTTTGTCCCACTCGTACTCCGGCTTTGAACAGCCAGAGAGAGCCAGAGCCCCTGAGGGCTCTCGTTTCCATAACAACGTAATGCTTTTGATATGGGGAATTAAATTTAGGGTGTTACCATTTGCACCACAAACGGACTGTATGGTTTATTCATATTTAATGAGTATGTGATATGATTGTAGTATCTAAATACAGTGTAACCTTAATATAACGAACCTCAGTATAACGATTTCCTCGATTTAACGAATTCTTCGAAATCCCCTAGAACTGCCTGTAAGAGTTAATGAAAAATATACCTCTACATTACGAATACTTCTTGTAAAAAACCTCTTTATAACAAATCTTCAATAATTGCAGAATATGAATAGAAAGTATAGTTTACCTCTATTTAACGATTTTTGTCAAGTTATAACCTTTACATATCGTATCCTACGAATCAAGCACCCACAATTTTACAATCCAAATTCATGTCTCGACAGGTTCAGACACGTTAAATTTATCGTATTTATCATTCAGGGAAAGGCTCAGCAATTCGCAGTAGAATTGCGACATGCAGAGTTCCGTGCTAACAACGAAACCTTGTTACAACGAATCTCAGACCAACCTAACCTCTATATAACAAACCTCATTGTAACAAATTACTTGATATAACGAATATTTTCTATTTCCCTTCAGTTTTGTTATATCGAGGTTGCACTGTATATGCAAATCTGGAAACAAGAGAACTGACACCATGGATCTCCAGTAAGCTAAAGATTATTGTATTAAATATTTATTATGCATATTATCTCTTATATATGATCATATTGACATAACCTCGATTTTTTGTTTTACCGCGAAAAATTGACGTTTTAGTAGTTCTTCTCCCACAAATACAACATCAAAATCACTCCGGGGACTGGTTTTAAATATTCACGAAAATTATTCGAAAATTAACACCTGTGACGTCATAGTTTTGACGATAAAATGCAATCTCCGACCAATAAATTTCAAACATATTCATCGCCAAAAAACGACTATACACATCAAATGTTCAAAAAAATGGTAAACAATAAACATTAAATTTAGTTTAGACACTGCAAGCATCGTTCCCTCTGGTGCAAGTGTATCTATTTTTGTAATATCTTAATAAATTAGTTTTTTTTTTAATTAATTTGAATGCATTTTTAGTGCTGGCAACTACTAATACACCTTTGTTGGGTGACATTTTGCAATCAATATCAATTTGCCTGTTTGTTTGACAGTAGTAGTTTTGACAAGTTCTCAAATTATTAGTTTCCAAGTGTCAGGTTACCCACTTTTAAGATTTTGAAGTAGTTGGGGTTACCTTAGACTGCAAACATGTTTAGGTATAACTTTTACATCATTATGCAAAAATAACCGTATAACAAATGTTAGGTTACATTACATAATACTCCCTTTTTCAGGTTTACTTTAAAAGCTGGAATTGCTAGCAGCGCTATATATTTCTTAAATAAAGAGGGCATTTGGAAAGAGAGCCAAGAATCATTAAAGGTCTATGATAAGTTAAATGCTACTCTTGCTCCCTATGTCAAAGGGATATCTGATCAGATTCCTATTACAGTTTGTTGTTTACTAAGTTGATACATCTTTCTTATAATGTTTTTGTAGTTACCTGAAATTTCAACAGCTGACCGAACTTCTCATGTTATTAGTCAATATTGGAATAAAGGAGTCATTTCAACTTGTGAATTTTTAAGTGAACTACCAGATAATGCAAGTAAATGGGTTAATAATGGACTTTCTACATTATTAGCTACTGAAGAAGTACAACAATTGTTACAGGCATCTGATTCAAGAAGTTCTTCTAATATTACAAAGTAAATTAATTGTATAACTAAAATTGTGTTATTCTTTTTTAGTGGTATTTGTGACCTTTTGTTTACCAAAGTGATCAGTAATTATGTTTAGAACTTTTATTTGATTTTTTATTTTGCACCTGTTCATTATTGCTTTATAATACCTTGGCAATGGTTGCTATTAACAGGCCCATAATTCCTAAGGGCATTATAGAGGGTATTATGGATTATGATGCCCACTAATTGAGAACAAAGCAAAAAACAATATTTTCTTGTTTAAATAAATTAGTTATTTAGAAAACTTTTATTTATAACTATGATACATACAAATTAATTAATTGTTTTCTCTAGTGAAAATTACAATTTTGAAATGTGCATGAAAAAAATGAGTTACATAGTTCCAAGTTTGAAGCTCTGTGAGTTGACCGATGAACTCAATGTGTTGCATACGTTTCATTCGGAACAATAACGGACGCATTTTCTTTTTCCGAAACAGAATGGGCTATCATTGTGGCAATAATAATTCAATATGGTTTTTAGACTTCACCGGCAGTAAATTTCCTCTGCCTTGGTCAGTCAGTAGTAAAGCCGGCCATTCACGTGAGGGTACACCTCATGAGTTTACCTAAGCTGACCAAACGTACTCCTTTTGGGAGTTTTATATTTATTTTTATTTATATTTTAGGAGCTGTACTCCGGAGGATAATTGTACTGCAAATGTACTTCCTTTTTATTCGAAGTACTACCTGTACTCCTTTTCCTTCGGTTCTTTAAGTTTTCGGCATCCTCGATTTGTCTCGGTTCTACTAGCAAGGTTCAAACTTCAAACGCATAGGCGCAAGTGGTACGTAATTTTACGAGTTTAACAACAGTTTCTTGAACATTTATCCTCCACTTTATTTAATTACATAAAAAGTTACTTACTTCAGTTTTCATATGGGTATTTTAGAAGATGTTCAAAAAGGCAGACGCCGAAAAAATCATTTTAACGATAACTTAAAGAAAGAATTTCCTTATTTGATGCTTCCACATAAATACCATGAATCTACAGCTAGTAAAATCCACAATTGTCGAGCAAAATTTTGATTAGCCATTGGTGGGAGATCAAACAAGTACACTCGGAAATAAATAAATTCAATGGAAAATACACTCTTAATTAATTTTGTTACTATAAAATTCTTTTTCGTTGATCGATTATTAAGAGCCAATTTGACGTTTGATTTTGACTAATAAATCGATCGTTAATGTACCTCATTAATACACGATTTCACATTATTGCACGATTTTTCATTAACGCACGATTTTGCAATAACTAATTCATAGAAAAAAGTTCTGTATTTACGGGATTCTATCTAACCCGCATCCCCCCGATTTTGAATCTTCGCCTCTGACCACACATCCATTTGCGTGTATCAGTTTTGAATGCAATGGGGTATAATACTGTGATAACCCCCCCTTTACATTACCGCCACATTTTGAATTTGAACATGAAATGAATTGTCAATGACGTCACCAAACGTCAAATTTGAAACAAACCGCGAACTTTAAAGGTGGGCCAATGATCGTCGGACAATGAAAAAAAAAGCAGAACCCTACGTCGTGTTATTTTTTTGACAAGACAAGCAATGGCGGGACATTCAAACTTACCCAAACGAAACAAACCCCAGGTTCTTTGGATACATGGCGAGAGCTAATCAAGAGTGGAGCGTAAATTGATAACACAAAAGATGGTTTTAAATGTTTATTAAGTTTTAGTCGTTTTGTGCTTTGGAGTTTTGTGATCTCGTACTGTAGTTAACAATTTCTAGTGTTTTCGTATCAAGTTGGTGACAATGCAAATTTTATGGTATTAACAATAATGATTCAAGTAATTCGATCTTAACAATTAACAATTTAGTAATAATCGAAACACAATTTTTAAAACAACAAAAGTAACTTTATTAAAGAAGCCTCCCTAGCAGCCTCACATACAGCTCGGTTGGATACCATCGACCCACTGGCTCACTCGCCAGTCTATATTACATATTTTCGTATCCCAAACCCAAACAATGACAACCGTAACTTGATCGAGGTTACACTACGTTTTATTTACAGTAATTTATGAAAACAGAGTAAGAAAAATAAAATGTCTTTAAAATTAGTTTTCATTCCACCATGAGCTTTAGCAGTTTACAGGAATTTACAACAGACCGATACAATGAAAGACCTACGCCCAAAGCGGGCCTCTTCGCATCTAAGAGGGAAACACAAGAATATTGAAACGCGTGGAGTTATCTAAGTTGGGTACATGTAAGTCGGAGAGTGATGGACCACAGGTAGATCCAATGGAAAGACTAAAGCGAAATGAACCAGACAATTGTCTGTCAATGAGGCCAGATTATAGAGAGTGTAATATCATGGGGGCAAAACTTGCACATCCAACGGACCAGTAGAAATGAGTTTATTACGGAATTGTCCTAGACTTACTTAGTTATGTTGGTCTTTCTTTAAGGTTTGTCCAAACCAAGTCCAAGTTAGCGGCACTTCCCTCGGGGACTATTCTTTTGGTTATTTAGTATTTTAAATATTTGTGAAGCAAGCAATTTGTTTAGTAGCCCGAATCCACACCGCAAACTCCAACCTAAGTTTGACTCAGAAGTTAACAGTGACTCCACTTCGCTTTACCCTGCAATCCCCGGGAGGAAATGTCAAGCAAGTTCGAAAACATCCCCCGTTTGACAAGTGACCCCAAAAAGCAGGTATTCACGACTGGGACCGTATAAAATCTCGACAGCACTATTGCAACAAAAACTACAACAATGTATGCTATTTGATCAATCTGTTGATTCGAAACATGTACGGACAAACAATATCATAAATAAAATATACAATAACGCAACGTTTGATTTGGAAGCCATTTTGGAACGGATACAATGCGATGACATCAGCGGGCGCAACACCTAACGGGGCGCAACAAAAAACTACCAACATGCACA
This sequence comes from Diaperis boleti, assembly GCA_963583935.1. Taxonomy (NCBI): domain Eukaryota; kingdom Metazoa; phylum Arthropoda; class Insecta; order Coleoptera; family Tenebrionidae; genus Diaperis; species Diaperis boleti. Next base: position 41,850,587 of record OY757245.1, on the reverse strand, counting down.
AACAAACTACACTAAAAACCGATCTTTAGCTTCCACGGTGTAAAATATCGCTGGATGTCAGTTACAAGCGAATGACGAGAAATCGCAAGGGGGCGCAAACAACGACAAGGCACCTTTTCAGAACTCCTGACATTCGGCGTGGCTTTTTGCCGCTTTCTGCCCTTTATTCATCGGTTCTTACTCAGTGTTGGTTAATTCAAGTCAACAGAGACAAAAGAGCTTTTCAACAACCGCAAGCTGCTGTCGGCCTCATAACGAAAGACAGGTAGTTATTAAAGAATTTATCTGACTGGCAATCTAGTTATGTTAAGTAAGAAATCACTTTGTTTTGAATTGAACGCGCGAGCCCTGTAACTAGAAGTCAACAACACATTTGAATTTTCTGAAATTGACAACAATAACTAAAAACAAATTACAACAACGACTTTAGCAAGTTACTCGCGGCGCCTGTGACTCATAAGTTTGGTAATTTATGCTACCGTTTTAAATTTACAGCACCAACAGTCACGTCACGTCAATAGGGATGTTTTCACTATCCCCTGTACGCACTATTGCGCATGCGTATCAACATGCCAATTCCCTACTGTCGGACAAACAAAAGGTCCCTTAATTTACATTAGCGTTCGTGTTAGAAGTTTTCCGTTCCAAACACTTGCGAAAGCGTTTGAATGTAAGTGCCATGTGATCACACAGTTTTCAGACGAGTCCGTACGCACATTCAAGCGAACGACGCACTCTTGGCGCGTTGAAAGACTAGTGATTGGAACGGGACGCTCCAAACACGTAAGATGTGTGAACGCTAGTGCAATGGTACCTAATCACAAGCCGCTTGACCACTTTGACACTTGTACCCAACATTGGACATCATTTTTTGACATTCCTTCAAAAAATCATTGTAATCGATACTTTATTGTCAACTGATGCTGATGACGTTACGACTTTACGTGCCATTTGGCGTCTTTTTGATTAACATTGAATTAATAAGGTTATGAATCGACATTTCATATAAAGACTGCTTTACATCTTAAATGCCAATGTCACAATTGATGTCCAATGTTGAGTGTCCATAATTGTACATTGCCGATCGTGGGGCGTTATCAACCTTATAACACTCTTGGTGTCTTAATAGTTGTTATTATTTTGCACCTGTCCATTATTACTTTATAATACCTTGACAACGGTAGCTATTAACAGCCTCATAATGCCCGAGGGCATAAGTTAGTTATTTAGAAAACATTTATTTATAACTATGATACATACAAATTAATTAATTAAGTCTTTTCTCTCCAATAAAAATTACAATTTTGGAATGTGCCTGAAAAATATGAAGTAGTTCCAATTTTGAAGTCTTTTGAGTGGACCGATGATAATGGGCGCATTTTCTTTTTCGGAAACAGAATGGGCTATCAACAAGTTTATGTAGCAAAAAGGTATCATCTGGAGCTTTTCTTAGAAAATGCAATACTTGTTCACCTTCCAAAACCTTCGATTTTTTGGGAATGTATCCTTTTGATGTAACTTTCAGAAATGCTATCAATTGACTAAAGGCTGATATATTAATGTTTTCTTTAACAATTTATGTTGATTTCAGCTGTGAGTATTTGGTCCATAAACTATATATTTGCAGTATACTTTTCTGACTAAAATAATGTAAAATAACTAAAAATTATTATTATTCATGAGTAAAAATTACCAGTTCCTGAAAGTTCATTCACGATATTAACTCTATTTTTAATATGTATTCCATTGCAAAAAAATTTCATACTCCTTCCCCGTATACGTGTTTAGACTTCACGGTAAATTTCCATTGGCTTTTTCAGCCTGTAGTAATACATTTTGTGAAATCTCCATAATTATTGTAAGCACAACCGTTTTAAATTTACACAAATTTAATTTAATAACTATTATGCACCTTTTCTCAACTTCATTTATATTTATTGTTTTCTTATTAATAATAATAATAACAATAAGTTTATTGTGATTCTATTACCGAGCTCGACTTGCTCCGTCTTACAGCCCACGTCAGAATCTCGGAGCAAGACATGCTCCTGAGAAAGCACATGGATAAGTCAATGTACAGCGTTTTCTTCAAGAACATGGAAAACCTTGGCTTATCCAAAAGGCATACATTTGCCTTTTTGAGATCAAGTGGGCTGAAGTCTGAGACTGAGGGATTCATTTGCGCCGCGCAAGATGGTGTAATTAACAGCTTGGTCTATCGCAGCCGCGTGATGGGTATAGAGGTCCCGAATGTAAGCTGTCGAGCTTGCCACAGAGCTCCGGAAACAACAATGCATATACTTGCGGCTTGTCCAACTCACTAAAGTCATAATAGATTGAGTCAGTTAGCAGGTTCCACAATCGACCGCCCCAACCCAGCACGCCCTCACAGTCGCCAATATGGCGGTGAAAACACAATTATTCCACAATATACAGAATGTCCCAGAAATAAGCCCATTAATTTTAACAACATATAGATCGAGTGCATAGCAACAAAATTTCTCAATATTTTTTTCTCTAAACCCTCTAGTTTTCGAGTTAAAATTGTGTAAAGATTTGGTATGAATTTCGTTACCCGCTGTTTTTCTATAAATTCGCACTGCTGAACCAAGCATAAAAAAAATGCATTTACTTTCACTTTGTTTTTGTTTCTTTGTCGGATATTCAAAATGAACTGAAAAGACTCTTATGTAATAAAACGTGATACCAAAATAAAAATTACACATTACATATTGTAGCGTTTATGGGTTCACAAAACTATTTATTTGAACGAACTATGTACAATTTATTTAAACACTAGACTATTTACAGTTATGACAGCACAATTATTTATTTTAACATACGTCATACGGATTAAGTAGCTTATTCGCACTTCTTCATCGACGCGATTCGACTATACTGACCATCCCGCAGTCGTTCTCCCGTCCTAATTAAAGCGGGAAGCCGCTTTCTGGTATCTTCGATAACTAGAATATTTGCGATCCTACGAATTTACGATTAAATCATCACGCCGCGATTCTTCGAGAACGTCACACTGCCCCCTCCTTAAAGATGTTTCGTCCCGAAACGTCAATGCAGTTTCATCGTGGCGGAACCTGCAGTTTGCTCCTTTTCTGCATCCAGACGTTCCATGGAAGTAACAATCGAGAGACTTGTTGGCCTTTTTGGGTTGTAGCAATGCACTAGAATCTCTACCCCTGTTGAAACGAAAGATCACTTCCAACATACTTCTGACTAGTCTCCAATCCAAGCAATCGAATCCACAGGCGATCTTCGGGATTGCCAATTTGGTGATACCTTGGGAGAGGACGGTTTCTCTTAACACACACAAAGTATCCCAAACATTGTGGTAGGTAGCCTTCTGGAACGTGAATTGTTTCGTGACTAGATAGAAAATGTTTCTTCTTGAATTCTGCCGAGTGCCTGCCAGACATAGTAACCCTCCAACTTGTGGGTTTTGCTTTCGAAGCTCGTCGAGTCTGCCAAACTTCCTTTTGAACACAGTGGCGATCCCTCTCGACATGTCCAGATCTTGAGACACACAATGGACTAGTGAATAGTCTGCTGGAGCTTTAAAAATGTCCTGACGCACTTTTTTGGGTGACTCCAAACCGGGACTTACAACTTCCAGAATGCAGAGTCATAAACTCTTCGAATGACAGGTCTTCCACTGGCATCAATTGCCGTACCTGCTCTTCTTGCTGACGGTCCTCGTTGGTTCCATGGTATGGTGACAGACGGTTAAAGTAGATGATCTTTGGTTTTCCGTTTCGCCTCTTTCTTATGTGATAAATGACATCATTAATTCGGTTAAGAACTTCGTACGGCCCTTCCCAAAAAGTCTGTAACTTTGGAGACAAACCTCGACGTCGTCGTGGGTTGTACAACCACACCAAGTCGCCTGGCTGGTATCCACCTCTGTCAGCATTGATGTCGTAGGTATCCTTCATACGATCGCTAGCACTCTGAATGTTTAAGCGTGTCCGATAGTGAATGTCCATCCTTCGTCGCAGTTCGGTGACATAGTCATCGCCAGCTAGGTCTTCACCCGGTGGGCACCCAAATCGCAAATCGCAGGGGAGACGTAATTCGCGACCCATCATTATGGTAGCTGAAAACTATACTCATTTTCGAACGTTATTTATGAGCGTTGGGTGGGAGATAGACAAAAACTTCATAAGAGCAATTTTATGCAGAATTTAATGAAGAACATAAGTCACATAACATTTTCGCGTCGGAGTTACCGTTTACGAGAAAAATGCAGAAAAGCTTAACTAGGTCACGCTAGGGGGCGGTTTTTTGCACCAAAGGGGATGAAGCTCCCTCCGGGGAGGTGGGAACTCTTCGGATCTTTATTTGGGTCTCTGCTGGGAGTTCATAACGAAAATTTCAAAACTTTATAAATTATTTCTTTTATTCGTCGTTTTTTCGTCTAATTTGTAACTGTTTGTCTTATATCGCAGTTATAATTGTAACAAGTTAACGTATTGTATAGGTGGTACGTTCACAATTATTTATAACATGTAGAAACTTTGATATAGCATGTGATTTTTATAACTTTTCCGCAAGGACCAAAACTTAGGACAGTAATAAGTGAGTCCAAATAAAAAGATTAAGGCCATTTCCAGCTTTCCACTAATTATTTCCTTATTGAGGCTTTTTTTTCGCTCTGTCGCCTGGCCTACGTATCAAAGTCGAACTCTTGCAGTCTCTCGATCCACCTGGCTACTTGTCCTTCGGGATTCTTGAAGTTTAGAAGCCACTTCAACGTTGCATGATCCGTCCTCAACAAGAATTTTCTTCCGTAGAGGTATTTATAGAAGTGCTCTACGGACTTCACGACGGCCAACAGTTCTCGTCTAGTAACGCAATAATTTCGTTCTGGCTTTGACAAGGTTTTGCTGAAGTAACCAATGACACACTCTCGTCCCTCCTGTATTTGGGACAATACAGCGCCTATTCCCACGTTGCTAGCATCTGTGTCTAACACAAACTCTCCTTGTGGCAACGGATAACTCAAAATCGTTGCATTGATCAGTGCGTTCTTCAGCTGGCCAAACGATTCTTTGCAATCTTCGTCCCATTGGAACCTTCTCTCGCCCTCAGTTAGCCTAGTCAACGGTTTAGCAATGTTGGCGAATCCTGGTACGTACCGGCGGTAGTAAGTACATAAACCGAGAAAACTGCGCAAGTCGTGCTTGTTTGTAGGCGTTGGCCATTCTTTCACGGCCTTGACCTTCTGCTCGTCGACGGCGACACCCTGACTTGAGACTACATGCCCTAGATATTGCACTTCTTTGATAAACAAGTGGCATTTCTTCGGACTAAGCTTCAGTCCAGAATTTCGAAGACGTTGAAACACTTCCTCTAGATTCTTCACGTGCTCTTCGAATGATTTTCCGACCACAACGATGTCATCCAGATACACTAGGCAAGTTTTCCACCATAATCCTTTCAGCACCGTCTCCATTAATCTTTCAAAAGTTGCAGGAGCATTGCAAAGGCCAAACGGCATTACAGTAAACTGCCATAGGCCTATGCCAACGGTAAATGCTGTTTTCTCTTTGTCTCCAGGTGCCAATTCAACTTGCCAGTAACCACTTTTTAAGTCCAAAGTCGAGAAAATCTTCGAACCCGTCAAGGTATCGAGGGTATCATCAATTCGGGGGAGTGGATAACTGTCCTTTTTCGTCACGTTGTTCAGTTGACGATAGTCCACACAGAATCTAGTTGATTCATCCTTTTTCTTTACTAGAACAACAGGCGAGGCCCATGGACTGCTGGATGGTTCAGTCACTCCTTCTTCCTCCATTTCCCGAATGATCTTGTCGGCCTTTTCCTTCTTGGAAAGAGGTAGTCTTCAAGCAGGCTGTCTAATCGGGCACACATCCCCACTGTTGATCTGATGCTTGATGACATCGGTTCTGCCTCTTTTGCTTACGAGTACTTTGAGCTGCTCCCTTTGGTTGTCATTAAGTTCCCTCGACGATGTCTTGACCAGGTTGACTAGTTCGGGTGCAATCCTCTTCTGTGGCTCTTCTCTGAAATAGGAGAACAATACCCTAATACAGTGCCTTTCTTCAGGGTCAGAGCGTAGAAGTTTACATTCATCACTCTTATTGGTGCTACACCAGACGTATGCAACAAACTTTTGCCAAGTACCAATCCTAGTCCTATCTCATTGTCACTACATCTGAGTTCAAACATCATGATGTTTCCCTCTCCATCTTTGTGATCCACCCGAGCTTCCAGAATCATTTCACTCCTTTCTGGTATTGAAGTGTCTTCAGTCAAAATCACACGAATGGCTTCCTCATTAGTTCGGTGTAGTACAACCTCTTCTCCATTTATTTTCAACGTGCCACGTTCGAAGTCTAATCCGCAGCTCTTACTGCCCAGAATGTCCATTCCAAGTATTACCTCATCCTGAATATTCGCTACCAGTACCTTGTGGTGGAAAGCGGTACTCCCAATTGTGATAACGACGTTGACTTCTCCGTGGGTGGTAGCCGAATCCCCAGTAGCGGTACGAAGTCTCCAATTTGTGGGTAGTATGTCCCTGTCGGTGTTTAAAACGTTGGGCCTCACAATCGTCTTTGTTGCTCCTGTATCCACCAACAGCGAACATGGCTTTCCGTCCAGAAATCCATCCACAAACGCGCTGTTAAGTTGGCGTTTGATGCATGCAACATTTGCTTCCAGGGTATTTTAACGTTGCCTCCTTATGCTGGCTCCGTTGAAAGTGTGTCTTACGGCATCGCGACCTGCTATCACCCAAAAGTTCTCCCGCAATGACGCTAACGTTGCTTGTGCACCCGCGTGAAGGTTCCGTTCGTGTTGTTGTCGGATCAGGAGTTTGGTCACGAAGTGGCCCTTAGGCAGTATCATCGGGTGTTTTTTGTCGTAAGCAACACCTGAATTGCGCAAGCGGCCTCCAACGCGCAATATGCCCTCGGTGTCTACGAACGGATCTAGAGAAGTCAATTTCCCGCTATTTTTTGCACCCCTTGCTAGTTTTTCCAATTCGAGAGGAAATTCTGACCGTTGAACGAGCTTCACGATCGTTTTTAATGATGCGCGCAACTCCTCCGTTGACAACGCGCTGCACTCGTCATTTTATCAAAATAGGGTCGTTTTCCGCCGACTGTGTTTTGGCTAATCGGCATTTTATACTATTAATAAATCGCAAGCAATAAACAACCGTGCGTTTAAGTTTTTCAAAGGATGAATACCTCTCCAATAGGTCGTTTTTACTCCTGGCGACGACGAGACTAATCGTCCTTTTTTCGGGAGCCTCGATTGTGGAAAAATCAACTCTGCTTTGTGGCCATTCGGTCGAGTCCCGTTGGAGCCAATCAGGACCTGACCACCAGAGCGCGTGATCCACGATTTCTTTGGGAATACTGACATGGCGCCACTCGCAATAGACTGTCAATTGATGGATTTCAGAGACGCGGTTTGCGACGAAAGTTTTCCACTCCCCGGACGTTAATTTTAGCCATGATAAGACCACTGTCGAATCAGACCACAATATTTGTTTTTTAAATTTTACGTTCGCGTTTTCAATCGCCTTAGCGAATAATCTTGCTAGAAGTAACGCTCCACATAGCTCTAAACGCTTTTTAACGGAGCGACCTTCGACTTGGAACACAACAACCTTACGGTGGTATTACCCGCGACATCGGTCGCGCGTATTGTTAACTCAAGAGATATATCGTACGAAGGTGGAGTTTCGAGGTAAGTAAAAAAGTTGCTCAAAGGTTTCGTCGCGTGTCAGAATTGGGTCGACAGAGACGAACTACAGAATTTAAGGTTTCGGTAAAAGACATGCTCGATTCCACTAATAACACTTTCGATTTATGCAGTGCCATTGAACGTTGTTTTATTAAGTCTTAATTTGGGCGATACTTAACTTAAAGTGTAGGTGTAAAACTGCATATTCGATCAAAATTGTAATAAAACAAAAAATCGAAGACGGGCCTGTACAGCATCTTACACCTGCACACATTCGCCAAGTTTTTTATGTCCCTCGAAACTCCACCTCCGTACGATATATCTCTTGAACCTACAATACATATAAAATAGACCGTTTTGTTACGCGTTGCGTATTTTCTTTTTCCTGCACTCTGTATTTAAACATGTCGTAAGACGCGATGATCGTTAGATGACCATTTGCGCAGTACAAATTGCCCTTGTAATAAAATGGTTGAAATATCCTTTTGTAATTAAATGACGTCCTCTAGATTTTCACTGCCCGTCAGCAAATCGTCCATGTAAAAATTCGTTCTGATGGGTCGGCTCGCTTCTGGTTTTGCATTTTCGTTTTCTTCCGCTAACCGCAACAGACACCGGGTCGCGATAAAAGTGGCCGGTTTGGTTCCGTACGTCAATGTTTTTAAACGGAACGTTTGTAAGGGTTTATTTTGATCATCCCGCCACAACACCCGCTGAAAGTCGCATTGCTCTGGGTTAATATCGATTTGCCGATACATCTTTGTAATATCACACACCGAAGCGTGCGAAAGCGAATCAAAATCGAGAAAAGGTCTTGTTGAACGATCAAACCCGCGAGTAAGTTGTCATTCAGACTTTTCCCGTTAGATGTTTTCGCGGAGGCGTCAAAGACTACCCGGCATTTTGTTGTTATACTTTCCCGCTTAATGACCGCATGATGAGGCAAATAACATGCGTTTTTGATGTTAATTTCGTTGGGTGGTACTGGTTTCATGTGTCCCAGTACCTGATACTCTTTAATGAATTCGGCATATTCAGGTTTGAGACCGGGGTTTTTGGCTAATTTGTTTTCAAGGGAAGTGAACCTGCGGGTGGCCATTTCCCTAGAAAAACCCAGGTGTATACCGCCCCAAGGAGCCGTGAGACCTTGTCGTTGGTGGGGGGGCTCAGGGGCCTACCGCGCCGCAGGCAACTGCGCCTTCGGCGCGGTGGGCCCCTGCGAAGGACGGCTCAAACCCCGAAGAGGGTCATGACAGCGGAAGTCATGACACGGGAATTGGCGATCCCGGGGGCATCTTAGCTACGGCCTGTTGAGCAAGAGCAGGTCGTTAATACCGTAACTGCGGCCCGCATATCAGCGTCCTGGAAGCGCGACAGGGGTACGTAATGCGGGAACCGCGGCCGGGGGGCTTGCCTTAACTGGCCGGCCCGCGAGGGGTAAACTTCTATAAACAATCCGTAATCCTGAGGTCGGTTAGGGGTCTGGTGCCAAGGGGTAGTGGGCGGTCGAATGGATAGCCCCGTGGCTGTCACGTGAGAACAGTCTCCAGCGGTGACCGCTATGTAGGGGATCTGGCGCACTCTGTAGTATAAAGCCTTATCGTCAGAATGGGCGTCACCTGGCGATTAACAGAAGTATCGTACCATACTCGTGGGAATTTTAATGGAAACCAATGAAATTCAACGGACAGAGAAGGCCGGAAGCGGTAGAGTTACCGGGGAAGGCGAGACGGAGGAGAGGCTGGTGAGCAGCGGCGGATCGATCTCCATTACGGAGGAGTTGCAGAGGGATCTCGAGCACACGACAATAGAGGGAAGTGGTGAGAGATTTAATGAGGCTTTTCGCAGGTTGCAGAAGCACGTAGATGCCCTGAAGGCTGTGACGGAGTACACCCAGGACAGAGAGATGAAGACGTACCTGCAAAACTGGGTACAGTCGGCAGAAGCTGAAATCCGGACGATGGAGGCCAACAGGGTGGAGGCGTTCCGGAGTGAACACCTCCGACAGAGAATCCATAACCTGACGGGAGGGCCGCAAGATTATTCATAGTGGCACTGGATGAGGGACACTGTTGAAGATATCGAAGACGTCAGGGGTATCCTTGACCAGAAATGGCCGTTGAAGGCGTTCAGGATAGAGGTCGCAATGGGGAATCCGATGAAAGACTCCAAGACGACGAACTTGGCGGTGATGATGAGTCCAGGTGAAAGCAAGAACCAAGAGGCGGCAAGACTGTTCATGGAACGGTACCCGATGTTCGCGCGTTCCATAGAGAGGACAGGAGTGGTAAGTGCAGAGATATGCACATTTCTGGACTTCGGAGATGGGAAGGAGCCTGATCCGCCAATGAGGGTGTTTCACGCGAAGCCTGAAGAAAGATACGAATCTGTGGAAGGTTGGTATCGATTGTTGACGGACCTGAGGAATCGGGTCCTAGATATGAAGTTAAAGGAGTTGAGCGTTATGATTCCGCCCAGGATGGAAGTAATGATGTTCAGAGAGCGCCTTGATATTGTTTTTGGCAGGAAAACCGTGAGGGTTCGGCTGAGTCTTCCCCTTGGAAGGGAGGTAGTGCGGCCTCCACACCGTCGGCTGCGCAAGTGGTGAAGAGAGCTGGATTTCCGTCAACGTCGCAGGCAACCAGCTCTAGGAAGAGGAAGTTACCGGGGTCGGAGACGACAACGATCCTGTTAAAGGACAATGTTGAATTCCCACAGCTCATTGGGAAGGTGAAGAAGGGCCTGGTCGATGGAAAATCAGATGCCGAAGTGAAATCGATGAGGCAGGTCAAAGGAGGCCTCATGGTGTCGGTGAAGGGCAACAAGGGCACGGAGGCGTTGGTATCGACGATCCGGGCTGCGGCCGGCGAGACAGCAACTGTGGTAAGCAGGTTGGCAGGAGCGGTCATTCTGACGGTTCGCAACATTGACTGCGAAACGTCAGAAAAACAAGTTGAACAGGCGCTGAAGGAACAGTTCCCAGAAGCCCAGCAGGAAGGAGCCATGGTCCTCAAGCGACCGATGACTAGAAGGTATGGAGGAGAGCAGACTGCGACGATCACAGTGTCTGGAACCCTCGCAAAAGAGATGCTCGAGGTAGGCAAGGTGAAGGTAGGTCCTATCTCTTGCAGAATAAGAAGTTGGATAAACATCGTAAGATGTTACAACTGCGGATCGTTGGACCACAAGGGTCGCCTTTGCAAGGAAGGAAGAAGGTGCTTCAAGTGTGGCCACAAAGAACACCTGGCAAAGGACTGCAAAGGCAAAAGGGGTTGGTCTAGATAAGAAGGGAGGGTCAAACCTAACGGATGTGAACAACGAGAAGGGGCGGGGAGGGGCCTCTCTGACAGACAAAGACCCCCATCCAGGAAAGGAGACAGTCGCAGACTGAAATGAGAAACGGCCTGCAGGAGAAATGGAAAAGGCCTGCAGAGGGGGAATAACATCAACTTCCCCAGACAGTGAAGAGTTCCATCCCGAAACAGGAGGAAACCAAGGGAAACGCGGATCTGGATGGACAGTGATTTCATGTCTGGCAGATCGACGCGAAGGAGAGAGATGAGCGAGCACCATAGGAAGAGGGGGGACACGCGTCGGATGAGATCGACTGTGCCTGGACACTGAAGGGGTGGGCACGCTTGAAGCACGGAGGACAGCGGCACCGGCGGCCGCGATGGTCCGAGTCCGAGGAGCGTACAACAGGTCCGGCGGCAGGGAGAGCACGGTGCTCTAGCCGGAAAGATCTCTGCGCTGTTACGCAAGAGAAAGGAGAAAGAAGGGCGAAAGACGAGAGAGATCAAGCGCGCCTGCGACACGGAAGGCGCGGGGGCGCCTGACAAGCGGAGAAATGCGGTACCGTCGGCTACGATGTACCGATGGGGTTCAACTCCAAAGGTCCGGTGGCATGCAGAGAATGGTACTGCAGAAGGAAGAAAGATGCGATCCACGCAGGAACGGAAGGAAAAGCCGAAAGGCAAGACAAGCCCTCCCCCCCTGAAGTTATGCCGAGAGGTGATCCCGGGGGGGAGTGGTCGGAGGAAAAAACAGCCCCGGTCGGACAGAATGGCGGCTGGGGAGGTTCCGGGGGGACCACTTGTCTGGTTAGCCACGGCGCCAGCTAAGCTCCCCCCCAAAAAAGGAGAGGTTTATACCGCCCGTTTTAGTGGGTAATTCGGATATAAACCGACCGTCTTCGTTTCTTTGAATCGTCTTCCGGAAATGCGTTTCGCATAAATTATCCTCGAGGGACCGTTTATGACTGCTGTGGTTGATAATTGGGTTCGGAACTTCCTCAATCTCCCAGAACCGCTGTACCTGCTTTTTTAAATTTGCTGTCAAATTGCAAACGGATGTAGTTACTGGGTTTTTACAGTTGGGAACCGGACCCCCTAGTAAAAACCCAAAGTGGCTTGGTTGTAAAAATTGACCGTTTAGGTCACGTCCGTCTTCGCCCGTCGAGATAATCTCCCAAAAATGCTGGGCACCGATTAGCATATCAATTGGACCGGGCGTCGCGAATTTTGGATCTGCTAATTGTACGTTCCTAGGAATTTTTATTTGGTTTCGATTTATGACACCGTTTGGCAAATCTTGCGTTATTGTGGGAACAATTAAACAGTTTATTTTGATTTCAAAATTATTCTTCGTACGCGACGAAACGGAAATTCTCGCGGACTTACTAACGTGTTGGCAAATTCCCCTATTCCGCCTACCATTATGTTACTTTTTTCCGAAGGAATCCCGAGTTTGTTCAACATTGATTGCGTGATGAAGTTTGATTGGGACAATAAGCAAGATCAATTCTGAATTATCTCGCGAGTAATGCGATGTTTGTTCCCCCCTGTGAAGCAAAGTGTTGTGCGCTTCCCGACACAACTTACATTTGAACTTTGACCGACATTTTGAACCATGGTTTTTTAGGCAATTTTGGCATAATCCTATAGCTTTAGTTTTCCGCACGCGGTCAGCGACTAATAAATCTAAAAATTTCTCGCATTGATATATCGAGTGTCCCTGCAGATCGCAAGACGAGCAATTGGTTTGTTTTGTGTTTGTTGCCAAGTGCGTCTGGGTCTTTTGTGCGTAATGAGATTTGAAATATTGTTTTTCGTTCGAATTTGTTTTGTTATTATAACTAAGACTTGATTTGTTGTAATCTGATTGAATTACTTCCAAACTCTGGCAGCGACTCTCCAGGAACTGGGTGAATTGTTTTTGCGTTGGCATTTTCGTGGTGAGAGAGGCTTGCCATTCCCGTTTTGATGCGTTGTCTAACTTTTCCGCCATTAACGGAACTAAGAAATAGTTCCAAGTCTGCACATTTATGCCGAGCGCGGTTATGGCGGCTAAATTGATTGTGATGTCGTCTAACAATTGACGAAGGGCTAAATGAGACGCTCTTGTTACTTCCGGAGATTTCGCGATACTGAAAACATGCCTCGTTATTATTAAGCGCTCGTTCTTATACCTTTTGATCACCGCTTCCCACGCGTCCGCGTAATTCGCGCCTGCAACTACGAAGGACTCGATCACCCGAGCAGCTTCATCCTTTAATGCGGCTTGTAAAAAATGAAATTTTTGAATGTCGGTCAATTGCTCGTTTCTGTGAATTAACGAATCAAAGGAATCGTGGAAGGCCATAAATTTCGCTAAATCGCCGGAAAATGTCTCGAACACGGCTTGAGCCTCGTGTTGTTTTACTAACTCGGCGTATTTTGCATCGGATGGATTGAGTTTGATTAAAATCGCGATTTGGGCTTCGCGGAATTCTCGATCTAGATTTTCTAATGATTTTAGACGAACTTTTAACAAGTTAATGTCATCGTTCCTTTTAAATGAGTCGTTACCGTGACTAGTAGTTGTTTGATATATTTGCGCGCGTTTGTAAGTTGGTTTATGTCGACCATTTTGCTTGTTTAACTAAACGTGGCGTGAGGAGATGTACAGAATTCTGGATTTGCGAGATCCTGTGAATGAATGAAACGGACTGACCTGACCCTTGTTTGTGGAGTTGATGTCCGGATCTTGATGAATGGTATGGATTGAATGAATGACGTGCTCGTCACCTTCTCGAAGGACCACTTGGTAGCGTGTGAAATGCTGCCCGAGACGATACGGTGAATCACAAACGCTGCTTGTTACGTTGCACTGAGTTCTGCGTTGCACTGGTTTCTAATAACACTATTTTCTGATTGCACTGGTTTCTGATCCGGCTCGTTAGGACCAAATGTAAAGTACAACTTCACGGAACTTTGATTTGTATCATTGTTTTAATATCCGACTCGAAAGACCAAATGTAAAGTACGACTTTACGCTGTTTGATTTTTGCTTGCGGATATAAAGTACGACTTTACGGTGTTTGATTTTGGGAACCACGGGTTCCGAATGGGTGATTGTTAACACAACAAGACGCTTGTCCGGATTCACAGATTTTATTTAACAAACAACATTTTACAACTAGGGTAACAACTATCCCGTTCGAGCGCAGTTTTGCTTCTTTCTACAAATCTTAAAATCTACCTCACCGGTAGGTAGGGTAGGAGACCGAATACATATGTATTTGTAAACTCATGGACAGAATTAACGCACCACTGCATATTATATTTTGCGTTATTCCAAATAAATGATGATTATTTTTAGTTTTCTAGCTATAAGTAGCCTGTGGATCTACTTTGACGGTTTATGTAAATGCAGTCAACAATTGTTTTGTTTTAAAAGTAACTACAATAATTGCAAATAAAATCATTTTTGCAAAAATTGATATGAAATTTGATCAGAATTTTTTTCTCTTTAAGACTAGTTGTGTTTAGCCACCAAGTTTTTTTGTTATTGATAGTGTCAGTGCCAGTGTAATACATTTTAGTAATTAATCGAAGAACAAATTTGTCAGAGGAGGAAGCAGTAAGAGCAGCAACTTTGCTAAATAAGGGATATTCGATGCGTCATGTTGCTAATGTGATGGGGAGAAACCATTCCAGCATAAGTCGCATGGTCAAACGATTTAATGAGACAGGTTCACACTTACGAAGGCCAGGACAAGGGCGAACACGGTGTACTAATCCAATAGATGAGCATTTTCTTATACAACCCGCTCTAAGAAACAGGAGAACGACTAGTACCATCCTAAAAAATCAGCTCTTAGCTGTTCGCAATCTTCTTGTATCTTCCGAACGATTAGAAGGCGCTTAAATGAAGCTGGATTGGACAGCAGAAAACCGTCAAAGAAACCCCTGCTCACCAGAGAGCACAAAATTCCGAAAATGCGTTACGCGAGAAATCATCAAGTTCGGACTCTTGGTGATTGGAATATGGTTTTATTTTTAGATGAAACGGGGATTAGCCTTAAATCTCCTGATGGCAGTGAGCGTGTCTGGAAAAGGTCATGAGTGAGATTTGCTAGTTGCCACATCTCTCCAAGAGTCCTGTTTGGTGGTGGCTTTGCAATGTTTTGGGAAGGCATCTGTTTCGATGGCCGCACAGATTTGGTCCCTATACGTGTTAGGTCAATAAATGCGGATTATTATCTTGAATACATCGTTGTTGCCCACGTAATGCCATTATGCTCCTTTTGTGGCGCCGAATTTATTGTTTATGCAGGATAATGCTTATCCTCTTGTGGCTAGGCAAGTTATTCGCTACTTAAATGCGGTTGCTATTCCGTTCATGAAATGGCCAGCCAATAGTCCTGACATAAACCCAATAGAACATTTATGGGACGGTATTAAAAAAAGGGTTAAACGTCGTACACCTCCACCTGCCAACCACAAGCAACTTGCAGACGCAGCAATTCAAGAATGGGAAAATACTCCTCAAGAAGTCATTTAAAATTTTATCTCCAGTATGCCAAGACGCATGGAAGCAGTAATGGAAGAGGACATTTCTACATAACAATTAATTTTTTAATAATAGTAGATTATAACGAGTGAGCAACAAAATTCGTGATCGCAGTTGGCTAAACGTATATCGGTTCGTTTACTTTACTGTTTACATTAATCGTAAATTCACATTACTCCATGACTTTTTACACAATCGTATCGATCAAGAATCGACTCAAAATTTTGGATTCAGAGGCTCCTACGATCACGAATTTTGTTGCTCACTCGTTATTATTAAGAGCATAAGTTACGCTTTATGTGCTGAGCCTGGACTGTTGACCGACGAACAAAGTGAGCACATAAAGCGACTTATGCTCTGAATGATATATACTATTTTATCCGCAAACCTTACTCAGAAGCCCCCTTGGTCAGGGCCCCCTTTGGTAAGGAGCCCCCTTGCTTGGGCACCCCCTTTGTCGAGTCCCCCCTTGTTTGGGCACCCCCTTTGTCGAGTCCCCCCTTGTTCAGGGCCCCCCTTGGTCGGAAGCCCCCTTGGTCGTGAGCCCTCTTGATCGGGAGCCCCCATAGTCGGGCCCCCTTGGGCGGGATCCCCCTCTGGCGGGGGCCCCCTTGGTCGGGAGCCTCTTTGGTCGTGAGCCCCTTTGGTCGTAAGCCCTCTTGGTTAGAGGTCCCTGTAAATAAAACAAGGAAGCTCTAGTGTATTTTAGGGAGATTAATGCACGACCAATTCCACAAAAATAACTTTATTTCATACTTGTATCTAAAGTTACATTTTTCGGATTATTTTTGATACCAAAAGTGGAACATTAACGTCCTAGTACTTTAAAGAAAAATTTTAAAGTCCTAGTACTTTAAAATTATACGTCAATCATTTCTTACATTGTTCCCGAGATTTTTGTGGCATCACATTGTTCTTCACGTGATCTGCTTCATCTACAATGTCTTGAGGCACCTCAATTTTCTCCATTTTAGACGGAATAATCGAATAAAATATCCAAAACCATTCACCGTGACCCAGTTTTTTCGTTGTCATTTTTGACAAACGTTTGTTACTATGGGAATGTTAGTTCCCGCATATTTAAGGGGACCGTTTGAGTCGATATATACAGGGTGATTCCTAAATGGCGCATATGGTGTATACAGCGGTGTAGTGGACGCTGGAAAGGATAGGAAATTCAAAGCCAAATTGAAATATGCAATTTTATTACGGAGATATGATTTTTTTTTGTTTAAATGAGAAACATTTTTTAGACGTAAATTAAAAGAATTCTGGCCTGTATTATCACGTAATTAGAAACGTTTAGCAATATTAATAACAACGCGTCCAAGTTCTTTTTTTAACAATGCGATTTAAATCCGTTTTTAAATTATACATTTTGTAAATCTAATAATGCCTTCCAATCTGGCACCACTGCTACTGCTGTGTAGGTTGCTATAGTTATGTATTGACAAAAAGCTGGTGTCAAAAATAAATTGCAAAAGTCAAAAAGAAAACAAATGGAATACGAATTTGAGAAATACTCAAATATGTATGTTGTTGTGTCTTGGGACGCAACTAATGGTGTGGCGGCTGAAGCTGCAAGACTATAAATTAATGTAAGGCGATTTCCGCAGGCACCCAGTTGGAAATGTCATCCGAAGAGTAGAACAGCGACTTCGAGAAACCGGCCAATTGATGTCAATTAACATTATCCGTGGGCCTCCTCGGTACCTCCGAACACCAGAATTTGACGAAAACGTTCTTGTGGCAATCAAAGAAGCTCCTGGACAAAGTATTAGAGGGCTAGCACGCAAATTTGTCGTTAGTTATAGCAGAATTCACCGAATACTGCACGAAGAACGAGTACATCCTTACCGCTACGTCAAAATACAAGCACTATTGCCTCAGGATTTTCCAGCCAGAGAACAATATTGCCAATGGTTGATGCAACTTTGCTGAAAGTGTTTTGTAGACGGATGAATCTATTTTTACTGGCGATGTACTTTTTAATACAAAAATAATCATGTTTGGGCTATTAAGAATCCAACTTTGAGAAGACCGCGTGCTCATCAAAGGTGGGTTGGAATTGAGGGATCCAATTTAATAGGACCTTTTATTTTACCAAATAGATGGTCTGCGGATAATTTTTTGCACTTTTTAGAAGTAAACTTGTGCAATTAACTTGATGGGGTACCACTGAAAGTACTGCACTGCAAGTCACCAGTGCAAATCTACCCAAACCAATGGATCAGTAGAGAGGGTGCTGTTGTTTGGCTTGCCCGGTCTCCAGATCTTACACACCTTGGGATGTTTTTTCTGGTGTTACTTAAAAGCTCTTGTTTATACAACTCCTATCGCAGATGTTGCTGAATCTCGAGGAAGAATTGATGAAGCGGTAGCCACGATAGACGCTCCAATGTTACAAAGATTTCAAAGGAACATTCTACATAGAGCAGAGTTGTGTGCAAATATGAATGCAGGACATTTTGAACATTCACTCTAAATCGTTTAAATAGTGATTTAATTGTTTTGGTTGTGTTTAATTGCTTTTTAATTACATTTTCTTATTATTTTGCTACTACTATTATTTTGTTATTATACTGTTAACTGTTAAGGATTTTTATAACTGGTAAATTAAAAAATGAAAAATTGCTTACACCAATAACTTTTGATCCTATCCAAGTTTACTTTTACTACATGTAACTATAGAAACGACTTACAATAATGATCTGAAAATAATGTTTGTTCTACTATCTACGAGTCAAACAGTGTTGCCATTTTCCTTTTTACAAAACCGCTAATAACTTTGAGAGAAAAAAATATTTAAATAAACGGACAGTGTTTTTGGCATTATTTATTTACAAGGAACCCTGCGCTTCTATTCCCATGCGACAATTAGAAATCACCCTGTATAGATATAACGCCTGTGTAAAAACACGGTCTATTTCATTCCAGCTTCACGGAAAAACCAGTGCAATTATAGAAAAACAAAAATTATCCTTGTAAAGTAGAGATATCAAGGATTTAGACGAAGTGTTTGCACAGGTGTAGTATGAATGGTAACTGAGAAAAAAAAAGTTAAATATTTCGTTTCTGGAAGGCTACAAATAATTCTGAGAAAAACGCATTTATTACAGCGATGCTCTAATCAAATCTGTTCAAAATACCTAGTCCCATGAAGAAAGTGCACTGAACGCGTATGCCACTAAAATCATTTGAAATAATGGCTTAGATTGTGCAGGAGTCGGGAATGAAAATGACACGTTCATTCCACAGTGCTCAAGATTGCCGCCATGTATTGTGGTCCGTTTCCCAGTTAAAAAGGCAATAAAAAGTTTCAGCTTTTGGTTACGAGGTGGTGTCTTGCGGTCTATAGTTCACAATTCGGCAACGGGCGGGCGGCGGCGGCACTATTTAATCTCTGGACATTCAGAGCAAAAAATAGTGTACAGGAGTAGGTAGTAGGAGTACAGGTAGTACATTCGAATACAAATGGAGGACATTTGCAGTACAACTATCTTCCGGAGTACAGCTCATAAAATATAAGTACAAAACTCCCAAAAGGAGTACGTTTGGTCAGCTCAGTTCTATTGGGGCACTTCTCGTGCCCCAAACCTACTCATGTCACAATGAAGCATCTTGTTAAACTCGTATATGTATAATAATGTACTATGTATTTTGAAAGGTCCATTTAACCTCTTTTTGGCGATGTAGTAGTTTTTTTATTTCTACGATTAGTTTTTGAGAAATTGTAGCACATCCCACGTTTATGTTTTTCCTGAACAACATTGTTGTTAAGCGCCTATTGTTTTGAAATGTTTCTCGCGGAATTCGCCTGCATTCATCAAAAATTCGTTGTGTGACTTCAAATGGCCCCATAGAAAAAAATCTAAACTTGTCAAGTCTGGTGATCTTGCTAGCCACTCAATTCCAATGGTTCGGCAATCGGTTGTTAAGCAAATTGCGAACGTTTAAGGCATAATGTGGTGGAGCTCCATCTTGTTGAAATTTCTTTTATGAATATGTTTAGCTCATTTGTTTTGGGAGCCATAAATAAAAATAATTTCAACTCTTTCAGCAACTGAGTTGACCATTTATTCATCTGAACGTATGCAGATTTACTTTAAAACTGAATAATTGTCAATGTCAATGAATAAGAAATAGTTTTTATTATATGTCACCAAAGTGATTTCTTAAAAACTAATAGTACAAATAAATAAACTGCTACATCGCCAAAAAGAGGTCAAACGAACCTTTCAAAAAATAAACTTTAAAACCCCCTGTTCCATTTAAGTTCTTTGAGGGGGCTGCTGCCCCGGCCAAGGGGGTGCACCTGCAGGTCTAAAACTACACTAATTACGAGATAAAATTCACCAGTTTCAGAATTTTGCAAATAACGTTTTTGTTTTCTACATATTTAGGGTGGATCCTTTTAAAAAAATCACCATGTATATAAGAAAGGCTCCAAGAAGTGAAAAATTTATAGGTCAATTTTTTTTTAAATTTTGTTGTCTTCATTGAAAGCGGAGGTCCCATAAAATTCTGTAAATTAACAATTGCCTAACTTATTGAAAAGTGAAGTAAAATCGATTTTTCCAACGGGATCTCATTCCATCAAGTGCATCCCGTTATGGCTTCGCGGAGCCATATTTTCAGCGTTAAATTAAAATTATTAATAATGGAGATAGAACTCCGGCAGTTGGGAGTTTTTAATTAGAAAAAAAAGTTTTTCTCAGTTATAATATAATTAGTTGATATTTCGTCGGAAAAACTTACCGATTGTTACGAGAGTTCGCCTAGCAATTTTGCGAATGACATTGACATAAAAATCACGAAACGCAGTTGAGTGATTTTTGATCAATGTCATGAGCAAAATTGTAGAACTCGAGTCCACAATTGGTAAATTTTTCTAGCGAAATCTCAACTCGAATTATATTCGCCAGACTATTTCACGAAAACTCCACAAATTATTGATAATGTGGTGTAAGGTGACAGGTAATTGAGATATTTGACATGCAGTATGCTGCCACAGTGACTGCAGCATTTGTTACTTTTTCGCTGAAAAATGAGGTACGTTGTGTAATAGCGACTGTTCATTGGTCCGTAACCCCCGATAAAATTTTGACAAGTCAATTTTTTCAATTTAAATTTTGATTCCATCGTTGAATGCTCACATATGATTGGTTAAAATATATATGAGTGAAATAGTCAGAATATAAAATCCAGAATCGAATGAGCTATCGCTCATATTTTCGGGTCCTTGCAACTATTTTTCGCAGGTTTTCAACTACTTGACTAGACTAAATCACTGTTTACACTGAAAATTTCTTTCAAAAGTTAATAATTAAGGTCTTGGGCCAGCATAATTTTCAAGTTTTCTTTTGTACTCCAGGAGAACTATTATTTTAGATTGAAAAGCCAATTTTTCTCCTAAATTAAAAAATATCGTCACAACATATCTTCGCATTTTTCTGGATTTTATTGTAGACGTTAGATCATGATAGAATTTACTCCGCCGTTTCCAATAAAATCGATAAAAACGCGAAGATAATTATTTTATTTTGGAAATATTTTTGTATTGTAGAGGTAGAGTTGTTGAAATTAAGAGAAAGGACCCACCGATGTCCTGTAAAAATTTCAAGTTTCAAGGCCTTGTACCAATCAAAAGTTAACATCTTGTGAAAAATACAACAGAATCCCTTTAGCGAATAAAAAAAATGTGTATGTACCGGAGGTAGAATGGATTTTACATATAAAAAAATCTGAAAATATTGGCTACAATTTGTATAAAACTTGTACAGAATAAAAAGTAATAACTCAGTGCATAATTATTTATTTTCCACTGGTAAATTTGAATAAATCGCGTATGTGAATAGCCTTGGTTTTAATTGGTATTATATAATCGCGAGTCTACTGTATTTATTTTATTAAACGGACCATACACTATCAGATTTATTTGCAAATATATATGTTTGCAAATTGATTTGACCCTTTCAGCACAAACGTGCAAATTCTCTGCTCGTAAAAAGGAGCCCCATACAAAATTAACAACTTTTAATTTTATCAAATGTTTTTGCAAACACTAAAACTTGTTTACAAATAACGCCTAACATACTCAAATATCACTTATTTGCAAACATATTTGACCGTGTATGGTTTCTATTTAACGAAACTGTTTTTATTTACTTTACTACATACATGTATTTAATTATTGGTTTTCTTTAATTATAAATTCTTTTAATAACCATCAATTTCGATGATCCCCATCTGCCGCGGTCGTCCTTTGACTAGGCGGCCTATTTTGTTTTTCTTCCGTCCACAATATTTCACAACATTTCGTTCTATAAAAAACATTTCTCTCAAAACATCGCGCAGGTTGAAAAGGAACCTATCTGAGACCCATTTGAACTATAGTACACTTTAAGATGTTTTGTTTAGTTTGCCCATTGGATAATAGGTATCAGCACTTCCTTATCCAATTACATGAGATAGAGTGATCGTAGATCTTCTCTCTCTTTGACGGGAACCTTAATTATTACGAATAATTTGTGCGAGATAAACACACAACATTTCTATTTATTTTGACTTAGTTCATTAAACTTGCAGTATGAAATAAAACGTTGTATTTACCTCGAACGAAGAAGTGTTTTTAAAGGTACTCACAAGTAATTCCGGCCTCGGCTAGGCGCCTCGGCCGTAAACAACTTGCTCGTACTTTAAACTTCACTTCTCGTTCTAGATAAATAATATACTATTATTAACTACAACTTTAACTAACATTAATATTTTGTACATTAAAGGAAGAATTATTGTTATAGACGATTTGATTTCCATTAGAAATACATTTTTCCCGTTTTCAATCGTTTCCCGAATAGACGTAACAGAAGTTATTACTTCTTTCCCTTCTGTTTCGTGATCATTAGTTCGAAGAGATGAGACGAGTGTTGCGTGATGATGTAAGAGATTTTGTATTGGCATGATCTGTCATTTCTAACCGACTTCAAGAAAGGAGGAGATTATCAATTCGGTTGTATGTTTTTTTTTATGTTTGTTACCTCAGAACTCCATTATAGACCGGGAGATAGTGACAGATTTTCAGACGTTATTTTATCCAGTATGCCTTTGGAGGGTGTTATGATATACATATTCTGATGATAAATATAAAAATCAATATTTGTTTTAAATTAAAATTTAAATATATCTAAGTCGAACTGCACAAACTTTAATAATTGTAACTTAATGGATATTAATTATTAATATTAATTATAATTTTTTATATTCTTTAAGGGCTGATGATGGCAGTAGTGTTCTGCCGAAACATGTTCCATTTGTAATTTTACACTTATTAAAGTTTGTGGAGTTCGACTTAGATATATTTAAATTTTAATTTAAATTTACTCCACTTGAATTTATCGTCATCATTCTTCTGGTTCAATATTTGTTTGTTTGTTTGTTTATTCGTATGTTATGCACGCCTAAACCGGTGAACAGATCCTCATGAAATTTTGACCACAAATAATATTCGCAATGGGGAGTAGTTCACGACCCCAATGTGTCACCAATTTTTGGTAAAAAAAAATATTTAAAGTTCAAACCAGGCGAAATGAAAACTGTCAGATAAAATGTCACAGTGATAGTTTTAGACGTAAAATGTCACTCATCAGTTTTCGTCAATATCATTTCACAAGGGAGGAACAGTATGGTGAAGTCGAGGAAGAAGTGCTAAAATTTATTGTGGATGTGTCCAGGATTGCTTTCGATGTGGGCGCAACTTTAAATTCTTCTTGGATAGGACGTGAAATCGGTAATGAACGTCAATCAATTTATAACGCTATTCTGACATAATTATTGGGTCTATGTCTAAAATTTGTTGTTATTGTAAATCCTTTCGATGGAAAACAGAAGACCCGGGCATGTGCTGCAATAATGGCAAAGTAAAGCTGGAACCTATGAGGGATCCGTCAGAACCTTCTCATCAGCACAGATATTCGATCAAATATGTTTCTTTCATCAGTTAAAAATTGCAATGCTTTTCATCAAAGTAAGTGGTTAGTTGTAAAGAAGTCTCCAATACCTTTCAAATGAGGTATCACTCGACCCATAGTGCCATTTAAGATTTTGGGGCTAACAGCCCCCTCGCGAAGAGGGCGAAATGCCGGAACTTGAAAGGAACCTGAGAAGATGTGCCCCTGGCAAACAAAATCGACCTGTTCGAGGATTTTTCAATCACAATAATCAATTCGGAGAAATCTGGACTGGGGAGTTAAAATGGGACAGCCTGTATATACTCTAACGGCTCGCATCCCCACCCGTACTGTTCAAAAGTGGGAATAGTGCGGAAGAGGGGATCGGGCCTTTGTCGCTATTAAAAACACAATTCCTGTTCTTATGTATTTCTAGACTTTCGTAAATGTCTAGAAATTTACAATTATTTACAGTTTTAACTAATTTAACACAAGTTATGTCGATGTGGTGATGTTAAAAAATATGGTGAGCTACACTTGATTTTTCGAATCTACCAAATCTCTGATGCGCAATGTGCTCTTTAAATCTAGTTGAAATTGATCGTCGTGTTTGCCCAATATATTTTTGATTACAATCTTTACATTTAATTTCATAAATTCCCGATTTCTCCAACTGGTCAATTTTGTCTTTTGGGTTTCCCAGAAGACATTGAAGACTAGGCCCAGAAGTGTGTACCACTTTTAAGTCTGGTCCACTGAAGATTTTTGCCAAACCCTTGGTGATCGAGGGGGCATAAGGAATTGTCACAATTTGTGACTTCTTCTTTTGATCAGTTTGAAAAGTCGAAGATTCAGTGACCATTTTCTTAAAATTAATCCTATTTATAAGCTTATGTATTATACTACTGTCAAACCCATTACATCTGGCTACTTCTTTGATAATTTTGAGCTCTTTCTTGAACCTGTCTGGATTCAATCGAAAGTCAAGGAGTCTGTGCACTAAAAAGTTGAGACTAGCCATCTTGTGTTGTGGACAATGATGGGAGTCTGCTGTGATGTAGCGAAGTGTACTGGTGTGTACTGGTGATAAACATCAAACTCTAGTTTCAAATTATTTCTGATAACTAGAGTATCTAAAAATGGTAAACACGAATTGTTCTCTTTCTCGCAAGTGAATTTTATGCTTTCAAAGCGATTGTTAATTGAGTGAAGGAAGTCATCAATGTTGCACTTCTTCGTGTCGAAAATTGCAAAAATGTCATCCACGTACCTTAACCAAACCTTAGGGAAATAATTCAGTTCACGTTCCAAATCTTTTTCAAAGCGGCTCATGAAAAGGTCAGCAAGAAAAGGCGACAATGAATTACCCATTGCCGTACCTTCTTGCTGCTGAAAAAAATTGCCGTTAACTTGAAAAATGTTTTGCTTCATGCAAACCTCTGTTAACTGGATATATTCTTTGATGATTTGCTGGTCCAAATTGCTTTGCATTAGCACTTCGTTGAGGTAAATTAAAGTCTGTGGAATGGGAACACTTGGAAATAGAGAACTCACATCAAACGATACTAATAACTCTCCTTGTTGCAATTGAACATCTTTAATTTTATTGGTAAACTCCATTGAGTTTTTAACAGAAAAACTGGGTTGCTTAAGGGGTAAGTTATTAAATTCGTTGGCTAACCATTTTGAAACCTTATAAGTTGATTGCTGAAACAATTGGCCGCATCGACTTACCGGGTTTATGAATTTTAGGGAGACAATATAACCTAGGTACTACAGCATTTGAAACATGCAATTTTCTTCTTATGCTTGAAGTAATAAGGTTGTTACATGTTTTGAAAGTGTTGTTGAGATCCCGTACCATTTTTGGTAATGGGTTTTTGGAAAGTTGTTGAAAAGGACCATTAGTGATTAAGTGATTAACTCTCTCATAATAATCCTTTTTGTCGAGAATAACAACCTTATTACCCTTATCGGCTTTAACATAAAAACAATCTTTTTTCCGCAAACATTTTATGACTTTATTATGTGCATTTGGTGTTTTAATTGATGATTGGCCTTGCAAATTTCTTGAAATCTGTTGTTTACAAGCTTCTCTTACAAACTGTTTAGTAGGTTCATTTAGCCATTGAATAGAAGATTCTATTCCAGCTATCACCTCCTCAACTTCCGATCCAGAAGATTGTAAACTAAATTTCAGGCCTTTGTTCAAGAGTTGAAATTCTTTGTCATTAAATGTTTGGGAAGAATGATTTTCCACAATGTTAATGACTTTCATAGGTGGTGTTGGTTTCTTGTTTTTATTGAACAAACAGCAAAGTTTCTTTTTGTGTGAAAATATTTTCTTTTGGAGTTTACAGTGAATTGACAAAAACATCCTCCTTTGAAAGTCGTACCATTGTTGATATTCCATTTCGGTTAAATCTTTGCAAGGCCAATGTAATGGGTTTGACAGTAGTATAATACATAAGCTTATAAATAGGATTAATTTTAAGAAAATGGTCACTGAATCTTCGACTTTTCAAACTGATCAAAAGAAGAAGTCACAAATTGTGACAATTCCTTATGCCCCCTCGATCACCAAAGGTTTGGCAAAAATCTTCAGTGGACCAGACTTAAAAGTGGTACACACTTCTGGGCCTAGTCTTCAATGTCTTCTGGGAAACCCAAAAGACAAAATTGACCAGTTGGAGAAATCGGGAATTTATGAAATTAAATGTAAAGATTGTAATCAAAAATATATTGGGCAAACACGACGATCAATTTCAACTAGATTTAAAGAGCACATTGCTCATCAGAGATTTGGTAGATTCGAAAAATCAAGTGTAGCTCAACATATTTTTTAACATGACCACCACATCGACATAACTTGTGTTAAATTAGTTAAAACTGTAAATAATTTTAAATTTCTAGACATTTACGAAAGTCTAGAAATACATAAGAACAGGAATTGTGTTTTTAATAGCGACAAAGGCCCGATCCCCTCTTCCGCACTATTCCCACTTTTGAACAGTACGGGTGGGGATGCGAGCCGTTAGAGTATATATAGAGCGGTACGTAACATGTAAGTTTAGTTCTCATCGCCCTGATGATGCCAACATAGTTGGCGAAACGTGCGTTGGCAGTTATAATAAAATTGTTTTTGGTGTTTTGGGGAAAAAATTGATTAAAAGTAGTTATTAAGTTCTGTTTGAAAAGAATAATCTGAAAATGATCTTTAAAGGGAAAAGAAGTTAAAAAGTTTTTCTAAGTTATTCATGAATATTTCTGCTAAAAGAGATGACAAATTAGAATCCATTGCTAAGCCTGAGTTTTGTGAATAAAAAATATTATTAAATTGAAAAAAATTTTGATCTAGGACAGTCTGGCAAACTGAATGTAAATTAAGTGCATGTATGGATGGAATATTAGAATTAAATAGTAGATTTTTTTAAATTAATAAGCAAGATTTGTATGGGATGCTGGGGAATAAATTAACTACTTCAAATGAAACAAGTCTAGTGTCTGATGTAATTTGGAAATTTTTAATTTTGGAGCAAAGATCTATTGAGTTTTTTATTGCAAATTTGTTATTGAAATCTAAATGTTGTCTAAGAATTGTTGTGTAGTCCAGTACATCTGTCATGAAAAGGGAGACCTAAGTAACATCAAGTGGTGGTAGTAGCTTTCGTTTTTTTTTTCTTGTATGGGATGTGACTAATATGCAAAATCCAAGTTTTCGACCTCGGCAGCCCCCCGGATCATTTTTGAATATCTAAAAAACTGCAAAATATTTGCACTTTTTTCGGTGTCTTCAACCAGAACGTGCTCGGTAGACCTAATACTTTCCGAGATACAGCTTTTCAAAAACAAAACAATTGTCTGGATCACTTTTGGTGGTAGATAACTACTTTTAATCAGTTTTTTTCCCTAAAACACCAAACATATTTTTTTATTATAATTAACGACGCACGTTTCGCTAACAATGTTGCCATCATCAGGGCGATGAGTAAACTCAACATTTTTAGCGAAACGTGCGTCGGAAATTAATAAATAAGAATAAAAAATATTATTTTTGGTGTTTCAGAGAAAACTGGTTTTCAAATTTTGGCAAATTTTCCTAATTTGAAAATTTTAAGCGAATTTTTATGTTTCATCATATGCAATTGTCATTATATCTTCAATAACCTGTCTGAAATGATTCAGTGAAGTAAACATTAATAACATTTTGAAGGGCGTTGGGGGAGGAGGGGGAAGGTTTGGCGGGAGAGGGGGGGACGTCACTGTTCATAACCAGATCACTGTATTTGAAATAAAATAGTTATTTATTATACGAGTTCCTGTGTAAATTGGGTGCTTTCCGGCACGAGGGCTTAAAAAAGCACGAGTGAAAGGAGGTTTTTTTAAGCCCCGAGTGCCTGAAAGCACCTAAATTTACACAGGCACGAGTGTAATACAACGTTTTATAGTTCGACACAACCGCGGCAAGTCTTTAAATTGCTTAAAATTCATAAAAATTGTGTGACGTCTATCTGACATTTTCTTATTGCCTGACAGGAGAGTGTTTACACAAGCAAAAATTTGAAAATTCTGACAGTGTCGAACTATAATAGTACCATTCCGGACGTGGAATCTACTGACTATTAACTGACAAGAATGTGTGAAATGGTCTTTATTATTGATAACCTTACATTTGACTTGATCCGTCATTACGGTCATTAATAGCTGTCAGTTTTTGATCTTGTTGACTACAAAATGAGATGCGTGATGGTGTATGGATTTTAATATGATAATGAGTCAAACATAGCATTAACACGAAACTTAAAGGTAATGTTTTAATAAATCTGTACAAATTAATTTCGAATAAACTAACATCACTAAAACATTTTCTAAAGAACAACACTAATAGTTTGTCATGGCCCTATTAGTCTCTAGCGCATCAACCGCCTGGGCATAGAACGGCATAGACTCGGGCATAGATTTCTGTGGTAGTCTTGCGGTAATGTATTCCATGCTTCAGTAATTGCCGTCAAAAGCTCATCCCTGTTATGAAAGACTAACCGTTGTCGTTTTCAATTTGATACGTAAAACTTCAAATTGATTTTAAAAAATAAATCATTCATTGGTGGCAATAATGATTGGTTTACATTTTTTTTTTTGAGAAATGTCAGAAAAGTGTTGGCCAAGATTCCATGTCCGGAACTGTACGTTATATTATAAGTGATTATTAGCGAGTGAGAATTTTGACTTCTCACGAGCTTTATAATGACATTTCGAGCACGTGTGATATACGACGTTTTATCTTACAGGTGCACTGTATAAAAATCAAAGAAATATTTATTCATATACAGTATGTCCCCGGATTGAGTTTACAAGAGGATTTTGATTGTTTTATTTTTGACTTTACGCCAAAACCTCAAAGGAATAAGATTTTTTGCTTGTCCTGAAACCAGCAAATCTGTAATTAAAACTTCATTATTCTGACTCAGTGGAAAGATAAGTTAATTTTTCTCTTAATTTTGGACTTTTTTTCTCTGCTGTTTAAATCCCATCACATTGGCGATTTTATTTTTTTGACAACGATGTCACGTTGACAAATGAGTTTACGCAAGTTAAATAACAAAAATGTTTGTGAAAAAATTAATTTTAATAAATGGCAACTCAAAGAAACACCTTTAACATAAAAAAACTAATTTCTGCGCACAATTCTACTCTAAAAGGAAGCTCCTTGAAACTTTGAATTTCTTCGATTGATGATGCCACCGCGTTCCCTATTCGATTTTTTAATTCTTCAGCATTATTAGGTAGGTTGTCACTATACACAATTTGTTTTAAACGTCCCACAGTGGTCTATTTTAGATCTTTACGGGGACATTTTTTCCAAAACTCAAAAGTTAGAAATTGGAAAAAACTTCTCTAGAATTATTACCGGGAAC
Organism: Diaperis boleti; assembly: GCA_963583935.1. Taxonomy (NCBI): domain Eukaryota; kingdom Metazoa; phylum Arthropoda; class Insecta; order Coleoptera; family Tenebrionidae; genus Diaperis; species Diaperis boleti. The sequence goes on along the minus strand of OY757245.1, from coordinate 41,821,159 downwards.
CTTCCGAGCCCGCCGCACTAAAAACAGGCAACATTCGTAAAAAAATTCTAGCAATAATGATCTACTTTTAGTGAGTTCGCTCGTGTTGTGAGCATTTAGTTGTAATTGCAAGTGCATAGTGTGCTATTTGACACTTGTCACAATTTGAAATTTCTATTTGACTATGGCTGCAGGTCCTTCAGGTAAGATGTAAACAATTTATTTCATATAATTTCATACTTACATGCATTGAAAATAATTCATTTGGAAATATTGTACAATATTACACTTAATCGGAGTAAATAAAAAATAGTACCCCTTCGTCGGAGCAGAGAATTTTTTAATAGTATTTCTATTATATGTACTATCTGATGACACAGGTCCGATTATGCGTAGATATGCGGAAGTTATTGAAATATTTTTTCTTGTCTACAGGTGTAGGGTCGAGCGTGCGGCTAGGAGTAACTAGATTAGAACTGTTTCAGTACCTATTAGATAATGGCAATCTTTCGCGTGCAAATACGACGCATGTAAGGAGTCAGATGATTGATTTTGTCACGCCAAGAACACCAGGTATTTCAAAAAACGATATCAGTTCCAAGATATCGTTATTTTCACACCAACTTTTGCTTCGGTGGAAAGCAAGTGGAAGAAATAAAAACAGTTTTTTTAAGCGATACAAAGATTGGCTTGAAACATATATTTATACAATAGACGAGGATTGTCAAAAACAAATGACGTCATCAACAAAATTTCTATGTCAATAGATCATAGGTAATTTAAAAATAAAAATTGACCTATTCGAGCTTTTTTCGTTATAATAAATAATAATAATATATAATAAATATTATTAATTTTGCACGGAACCTTTCCCATATAGCACACGATATCCTAGGGATATCCAGTATATAGTCAGTCAATCGATGGATCGCCCGTCCATGCCACGGACGTCCGTGGGATATCCAGCATAGTATATCCAGACGATATACCGTACAAGATGTCCCAAGGATATCCAATGTAGGGACTGATGGTCCATCCATGCAACGGATGTCCGTGAGATATCCAGCATAGTATATCCACACGATATACCGTACAAGATGTCTCGAGGATATCCAACGTAGAGATTGATGGTCCGTCCAAGCAGTGGACGTCCGTGGGATATCCAATGTAATATATCCAAACGATATACTAGATAAGGTGTTTTGAGGATATCCAACATACAGATAGATGGTCCGTCCAAGCAATAGACATCCTTGGGATATCCAATATAGTATATCCAAACAATATACTATACAAGATGTCCTGAGTTAATATAACAATAAAATATAACAAAAAAAAACATATTCTATTTTCTTTATATAACATATATACTATTAATTTACAATGTAAAACACTGTACATATTTTATGCACAAAAATGTAGCAAAATAAGCTCCAATTCATGCACACAATTCTAGTAAAATATGCACCATATTTTTAATGTTTGGAACAAGAAATAAACGTATGAATGTATTGCAGGTACAGTAAATATTAATAACATTACCTCTTTCTCTAAATTAATACTGGTTTCACCATCGTATTATCGTTCAATAAATCGAATTGTACTTGCAGATGATGTACAGCTTTGAACACATAAATCTCGTACAAAACAAATTATAACATAACATTAATTTAATTAATACTATAATATTAATGCTTTTTAATTATTACAAATTTCATCTAAATAAAATTTAAAAACTAGAAGAATGTTCTTAATGTTTTTAATTTTTTTTTATTTTTTAATTTTAAATAAAATTTGATCGTATGATTTACGCAAATTCATGTTTTTTTTGTCAAAGTTTGTTCTACAACAGACATTATTGGAAAGATTTGTTGTGATATCAAAATGAGGTTGTACGAGATTTACGTGGCCAAAACTGTACATACATAAGTGTAAAGTACATTATTTTGATTCCTTTATTAGATATTATGACATTTGTTGTACATTAAACAAAGTAAGTAGAAACCTTATTTGATTTTTAATTTATTAATTTCGATTCATACCGCCTTTATCAACCCCTATCAAGTTATTAATAGGTACCTACGTGAAATCATTCTAATCCCGCGCCCAATGAGTTCTCTTGATGCTAGAAAATTCGAGAGGTTCGACAGGTAGTGTCACGGTCTTTGCAACCATCTGGCACTTGCTGCCCGGTTTGGAGACCCTCATATAAGATCGTTTCTACCCCTGAATTTGTTTTGGTTGTAAATACTTACTACATAAAAACAAAGCTTTATACTATACATCTCTAAATTCTCTCAGGAACAATAATTAATATTAGTATAATCATAATATGTATCTATATAAGGCAGTTATTCTTAGAGATATGTAGTTTTATAATCAATAGTATTACTTAGTGTAATTATGTAGATAGATTGGTATAATTTCAGTTCCATAGATATAAGGCAAATTTGACTGATTTGATAAATCAGTCATTGAGCTTAACCATATGGGTTGATAGCGAGATTGATAGTTTTCACAAGATTCTTACAATTTTATTGTAGGTCCACCCCACATCTGGAAGCAATTTTCTTTGTTGACGCTTGTAACGACATAGCCTGCCACTAAAAACTTGTTCGAACCCAAAAACGTTTGAAATTTTGTCGGTCTTAAACGTGGAAGACAGAGATAGTGGAGGAAGCGCGTTATCTGTTATCTCTTTCGTCCATGGTCTCAACCAATAGCAAGTTACAAAATGCGACGGAAACATTTTTGGTTTTATTTTTCAATCACTTTGAAGCTGAGCTTCGATTTGAAGAACACGGATCTATTGCGCTCTCAAATTATTGATTATTTTGTCAGATTATTATCTTCAGTTTGCTGGTGATTGTTATTAAAGTGTTAAATTTTTATCTACCATCAACCTACATATTGAAAAAGTATTTGGTAAGTATTATTATACTTAAGTATAATTTATGGTTAAACTGTAGGTTTGATACAGAAATCCTACCTTTATTAACTAATTTTAAATTTTAGATACATGAAGTGGCAAAATTTGGGGGAAACACTCCATACGAAGTGGTGAAAAGGGCTCTTCCTCGCTTTATCGGCGATGAAATTTTAAAGGAGTATAACTGGCTGGGAAAAAAATTGCCGCAGTTTTATTAAGTAAATTAACTCAAATTAATTTTAATTTATAGTGAAAAAAACTATATTTTTATATTGTTCTAGATGTTTTGGATAGGATTCTGAAACTAACAGAAAAAGATGCTGAGAAACCGATTCAGCAATATTTGAAGGGGGCGAAAGAACGTTTCGACCGGAGACATCAATAATAATTATAGTATTTTAATTTAAAATTTATTTTTTTAATAATAATTGTAATATGTATTGTAATTATTTTAAGGTTTACTATGTATTATTAATTTTATTTTTATTAATTTGTATTTTTGTATTATTTGTTATTATTGTATTTAATATTTATTTTATTATAATAATTTTTTGTATTTTTTTCTATTATTTTGTATTATTATTATTGTATTTAATATTTACATTATATATTATTTTATTATTATTTTTTTCATTTCATTTAATTTCATTCAGATCTAATTAATAAATCGGCTCTTAAATATTGTAGATAAACATGGGAAAAAATATATATTAATTAATATTAATTAGTATTAATTAATTAATATATGCAAATATAAAGCATAGATTACCGATATACGTAATGGATATCTTACGGATATACGTGATGGATATCCTACGGATAACCTAGAATAGATGTCCCAAGGATATGTTGTGATAGATATTCCAAGGATATCAGTTATCAGATGTCCTAGGGATATCCTGAATTGGACATCGTGAGGATCTCCATTTTAGTCCCATTTTACCATCCCACGGATGTCCCTAGGATATCAGTTTACTTTCCGTAGGACATCCACCGGATATTCTAAAGCTAAACTGGGATATCCTCAGGACATCCAGCGGATATTCTGGTGCTGTGTGGGTTATGATCTCTCTGTATATAAATATAATATTTATAATATAATATAATATTCATAAAGTTCCGCACGAAATTCATAATTTAGTTATGTAATGTTCTCTCGAAAAACGCTCGAACAGGTCGATTTTTGTTTTTAAATTGCCATCTTTTGCCATAAAATTTTTGTTGATGACGTCATCTGTTTTTAAACTATGACACCGTCATCAATTTTTTTAAATGGCAACTCCAAACAACGAAAAATGAAAAACCATTTAATAAAATTTGACGCAAGTGCTCAAATTGTCACCCGCCAACTATTTAACACATTCCCAGACGTGTTTTAACGCTTGAACACTTCGTTCAATCACTTCGGGATTAATCTGCGCCATTTCACCACGAATTCGTAGTGAAATAGTACTTCTTCAAGAAATAAAAATTTAATTTTTTTTAAGTAAAATTTGTAATTGTTTAAAAAAAAAGTTATGCAAGATATCACTTTTTTACTCAACTTGTTGAATAGAGAATTGAAAAGTGCATCTAAAACCCAAAAAAAGTTGGGGGTTGCCATTTAAAAAAATTGATGTCGGTGTCATAATTCAAAAACAGATGACGTCATCATCAAAATTTTTATGTCGAAAAATGGAAATTTGAAAACAAAAATCGACCTATTCGAGCGTTTTTCTCAAGAACATTTCATAACTAAATTATGAATTTTGTGCGGAACTTTATGTTCACTCTGTATAATAATTAAAGGACCACTGTACTGAGTTATAGAGGATAGAACTTGAATTCTTTTATATTAGGGTGGAAAATACAAACGTACAGAGTTATACCCAGCTACTTGGAAAACCGGGAAATGTCGAGGGATTTAATTTTTCGCAAATTCACGAATTTTTATAAAAGTCAGGGAAATTTTATGAAATAGGTTTAAGAATGGCTATGTTCATTAAATAGCACAAAAAAGTTTAGGTTACGTAATTTTTCTCTTTTAGGTGGCGAATGCCGATGCGCTGTACTAATGTCCCCGTAAAAGTCGCAAATAAACCACTGTGCGTCCCCAAAAATAAAAATCCAAAATTGTTAGATCGGGACTTCTGGCAGGCCACAATACTAGACCATTTCTTTCAATCCACTGATCTCCAAATTTAACGTTTAACCAGTTAGTAACAATGCGAGAATAATATGCAGCACAACCGTCCTGCTGAAAAAACATTGTACGCCGGTAATTAATTTCTAAAGCATCAAGTTCATCGTTAAGAAAATTTTCTAACATGTCTAAATATGTGTGCTGACTAACGTTGTTATCAAAAAAGTATGGACCCATTATAGCGTGATAACCAACAGCACACCATACATTTACTTTGGCAAAATACTGGCGACCTTTTAAAATTCTGAAATGCGGATTAATATCGCTCCAATATCTTACATGCTGTAAGACAACTGTCCCATTGGTAGAAGATGTTGCCTCATCAGAAAACATTCTGCTATAAAAGTTTCGGTCTCTCGATATTTGATCTCCCCTCCACAAACAAAAATATAATCGTGTTGGAGTGACCGCCTCCTTAGTGAGGTTTTTGGTTGATCCTGCACAGATTCCAACACCAAAAGGGTAGCAGCGTCGTCTTTATAGTACAGTTTCTTCTGTTTCTTTAAATTTTTAACAGATCCAGTTGTTAAAAACTTTTTTAGCAGTTTTTGGGCCCCCATACGTGAAACTTGAATATTGGGAAATTTCTCATTGAACTTTTCAATAACAGAACGATAACTTTGCTCACCCGTACCATAACATTGAATCAAATAAATTCTCTGCTCCAAAGTCAACATTTTATAAACGTTTACGACAGTAAGCTGTCACACAGTTGTCAAAACAAAGCGAGCTTGCCTACGTGATAAGAAAACTCAATCCGGAGACATACTGTATATAGAGCGGTACGTAGCATGTAAGTTTAGTTTACTCATCGCCCTGATGATGCTAACATTGTTGGCGAAACGTGCGTTGGCAGTTATAATAAAATTGTTTTTGGTGTTTTAGGGAAAAAACTGATTAAAAGTAGTTATCTACCACCAAAAGTGATCCAGACAATTGTTTTGTTTTTGAGAACTTAATAAGATTAAACAAATTACTTCAAATAATGGATATTCTTTAAAAACTATAAATAAATTATACCATAGATACTATAACAAATCGAAATACACACACCACTTAGTTAGAAATCCATCAGAAACAATGTCCTTTTCAAATTCATTAACATACTTTGTAGTAGTCTCAGAGAAATGTTCTAAAATACTTAAGAAAAACGGTTTCATAGTTTCAGTTAAAACAGATAACAACTTATCCAAATTGTTTATTAAGAATAAAGATCCATTAGATTACGAAACGTCATCCGGTGTATACAATTTGAACTGCTCTTCTTGTGAGTCGTTCTACATAGGTCAGGCAGGTCGCAAAATTTCAGACCATATTAAAGAACATTTCAGACACATCTATAACAACACAGATCTTAACCCTCCTCCATCAACACCTTCTTCTTTTGCCAATCACATATTAATAACGAAACATAGTTTTTTCCCTAAAACACCAAACATATTTTTTTATTATAATTAACGACGCACGTTTCGCCAACAATGTTGCCATCATCTGATGACAATGAGTAAACTCAACATTTTTAGCGAAACGTGCGTCGGAAATTAATAAATAATAATAAAAAATATTATTTTTGGTGTTTCAGAGAAAACTGGTTTTCAAATTTTGGCAAATTTTCCTAATTTGAAAATTTTAAGCGAATTTTTATGTTTCATCATATGCAATTGTCATTATATCTTTAATAACCTGTCTGAAATGATTCAGTGAAGTAAACATTATTAACATTTTGAAGGGCGTTGGGGGAGGAGGGGGAAGGTTTGGTGGGAGAGGGGGGGACGTCACTGTTCATAACCAGATCACTGTATTTGAAATAAAATAGTTATTTATTATACGAGTTCCTGTGTAAATTGGGTGCTTTCCGGCACGAGGGCTTAAAAAAGCACGAGTGAAAGGAGGTTTTTTTTAAGCCCCGAGTGCCGGAAAGCACCTAAATTTACAAGGGCACGAGTGTAATACAACGTTTTATAGTTCGACACAACCGCGGCAAGTCTTTAAATTGCTTAAAATTCATAAAAATTGTGTGACGTCTATCTGACATTTTCTTATTGCCTGACAGGAAAGTGTTTACACAAGCAAAAATTTGAAAATTCTGACAGTGTCGAACTATAATAGTACCATTCCGGACGTGGAATCTACTGACTATTAACTGACAAGAGTGTGTGAAATGGTCTTTATTATTGATAACCTTACATTTGACTTGATCCGTCATTACGGTCATTAATAGCTGTCAGTTTTTGATCTTGTTGACGACAAAATGAGATGCGTGATGGTGTATGGATTTTAATATGATAATGAGTCAAACATAGCATTAACACGAAACTTAAAGGTAATGTTTTAATAAATCTGTACAAATTAATTTCGAATAAACTAACATCACTAAAACATTTTCTAAAGAACAACACTAATAGTTTGTCATAGCCCCATTAGTCTCTAGCGCATCAACCGCCTGGGCATAGAACGGCATAGACTCGGGTAAAGATTTCTGTGATAGTCTTGCGGTAATGTATTCCATGCTTCAGTAATTGCCGTCAAAAGCTCATCCCTGTTATGAAAGACTAACCGTTGTCGTTTTCAATTTGATACGTAAAACTTCAAATTGATTTTAAAAAATAAATCATTCATTGGTGGCAATAAAGATTGGTTTATATATTTTTTTTGAGAAATGTCAGAAAAGTGTTGGCCAAGATTCCATGTCCGGAACTGTACATTATATTATAAGTGATTATTAGCGAGTGAGAATTTTGACTTCTCCCGAGCTTTATAATGACATTTCGAGCACGTGTGATATACGACGTTTTATCTTACAGGTGCATTGTATAAAAATCCAAGTAATATTTATTCATATATCATGTGTTCATTTAAAAAAGTCATCAAGTCGTCTATGAATTTGACATAACATTTTAACGTACGTCTGTTGCCAAATTAATAATCTACTATGTATTGCTGGTTGCAGACTTTCAGCTTGTAGATGAAGCAATAAATAACATGCGTTTTTCAATTCGTCTTCGTCACTCAAAAAATTACAAGCAACTTGATGACTTTTTTAAATGAACACCTTATATAATACCATAAGTGACAAAATTTAATGATTATTAAGAAACTTTGTTGCTTGGCAATTTTGCGAGTGAGATTTTTTCAATGTCACGAGCGAAATTGCCCAAAGCACCAAACTTGAGTAGAATAATCTTTTAATTTTGTCAGGCAAAATTATATCACGAATGGTATTCGACATGACTATTTCATGAATAAAAATTTAAACAAGAAACACAATTTTATTATTAAATTAAATGCAAATTTAACTAAATTGTCATGATGAACTGTGTCAAGCTAAAGATATAGGGTTTTAATTACTTGCTGTTCTCCAAGGCAATTTTTGGCCAAAGCAGATATTGCAGAAGATCTATGAAAATGATTTTTTATTTTTAACTTCTTGCCGTCAAATCCAATATTAAGTGCAGATTCGCAGATTCTTTTGTCCAGAGTTTATGCCTATTGGTGAGTTCTTAAAACACAAACCTTTCGTCCAGGCAGAATTAACAGTCAAGAACATCGTGTCGCTTGTTATTTTTGAACCTCGATTTTCTAAAAAAAATTAAGTTATCTGACAGGACCGAGACTAACGTTTTCTCTATTTTTTATAAGCCATTTACTGGAAGCCAAAGCTTTAGACCAACCTTGAGTAGTTTTTAAAAGAATTGGATTCAATGCGACCAGTAAATTCGCCTTCATTGTCTGCTCCATCTTGGAAAAAGAGCATTTTGCAGTTTACAGCTTCATTGCCTCGCCAGGCAAGCTCGAATGAACAAACATGAAAAAAATTCTTTGTAACCTTTTCGGATTTTCTTCATTTTCTGTTTGCCATGGCAATTGAAGAGCTTCGACACTCAATTTCCGTGTATCAGAATTTTCCTGAAGAAGTTTTTTTGGCATTACGAGCATCGGAAAAAAGATTGATTTTGATATTATAATCCTTGAAATATTTTTCCTGGACCATTAATGTTGTTGTGTTCCACATTGATTTGACACTAGTTTCTTTGTAGTTTTCTCCGTTCTTCTTTTTCATGTTGAATGCCCAATCTTGTAATATTTTTGCAATTTCTTCAGGTGTTGTTGTCGAAAGTAAATTATAATGCCGCTGCTCGCAAAATTCGGTAAACTGTTGCCACACTGACGCTTTAGTTTTAATCGTATTTAGAGGTACAATGTTAGAAATGCTTTTTAATGTTTTCAATTACTGATAAATCACCGAATCTTAGATATTTATTTGGAGTACAGTCACGGCCATGGAATTTTAGCCGTCACTTTAATGTCATTTAAAAGAAAACGGATGTAGTTCATGCTTTATTGTCATCATGATTGACTTTTTGGAATTGACATCTAAAAATTTGTCACTGTTAGTGTTTTCATGCGAATGAGTCAGTGTCAAAATGACAAGTCTTTGAAATAGCAGAAAGTTAGGTTACGAATACCTAAGGGTCGCCTTACATCTTATGACAATCAATGATAAGTGACGGCCAAAATTCCGTGGCCGTAACTGTACAACTGACGTTTGCAAAAATTATTGTAAAAATTGGTTACCATGTTAGCGAGAAAACAAAAGAAAATTTGCCGCTGAAAAACAGCTTGGTTGCTTCATTCCCGCTTCCTATTGGTTGAACAACCCCAGCAAAATTTTAAATTGGAAATTTTGTCGATGCGAAACAATTTTTTGTTTAAAATGATGGACTCTGATTCCATGAAATTTTTGTGAATGAAATAGTCAGTTATAATACGATGAGTAGTCAATGTTATGTCGATTATTTTTGTGGTGGTGCTACGAATGTCAACTGCGCTGGGATATGAATTTGACGAGTGCTTGCACGAGTCGAATTCGAAAGCGCCGTTGACATGAGTGGAACCACCGCAAAGATGATCTGCATAACATGGACTACGAATCGTATTCGGAGGACTATTTAATAAAGCAATTATTGAATATAACTGGGCACCACAACAGTAATAAATTCCATTAAGTCTTATTTGCAACTAGTCAAAGAACACCATCGACAAATAGGGAAGAAGATGAGATCCAGTGCTGCTAGCAACAGCAGAAACAGGGATGTTACAAAACAGTTCCAATGTCAGTTTTTCAAATCGTACGTTTCAATTTGTTAGAAAATAATATTTCTGTGTTCATTTCCGCTGTAAATAAAGTTTCAATAAAGACTTTCATTTGTTTAAAATATTCATTTCGATCACTAGTACAATATTCGATGCAATTTTTACTAGTCCAATAACCGCTGCAATTCTTTTGTAACCATGGAAATGACTCAAATTAAGTTTTTTTATTGGTTGATGAACATTAAGTGACAGATGAATTAAATAGTCAAGTAAATATCCCGCCTGTAACATTAGCATGGTTCTAATATCAGTTTCCGTAGTGACCTGTTATTGTTATAGTTATGAAATAAACAGTCTCGTTGTTTTTCACAATTTTCAAAGTAATAAAAATTGACTTTCTACCGAAAGATATTCCAACTAGACGTGGAAGCCGCTGTTTCCAGTTTGCTTCCGGTAAGGTCGAGACACATGTACGAGAAAGAGTATGATCTGTTCGTGAAGTGGAAGGCAGAGAATTACATTACATTACATGTAATTACATTACAATAAATAATTACAGTTTTTAATTACAACTGACAGATGTCGGATTTACTCACTTGTGAGTAGAACTGACAGCTTTATCTCTCTTGTGATTAAGATTTGATTTCTGTCACCGAAAACCATGGTATAAGGGACCTAAAAAACTAAACCTGTAAGATAAAATAGTATATATCATTCAGAACATAAGTTACGCTGTATGTGCTTCGCCTGGACTTAACCGACTCACTTCGTTCGTCGGTCAACAGTCCAGCTACTTGTTCAGGTCTCGATCCAGCTGCGATCGAGACCTGCCCAAGTAGCTGAAGCCGGGAAGAAAATCCTCATTGAGCTGTATGGTGGGGAAAGGTGCAGTCAAACCATCAACGACCTGCACTACCAGCTCCAACCAGTTTCAACCTGACCAGACTTCCTCCCACGCAAGATGCTGCAAAGCTACATTCGTTTCGCACATGCCACCAGGTTCAGCAGTGGCTGGGTTACAAAGAGAATCTGCTCTAATGGGGATGGGTTACTAGAGCCCGAGGCTTTTCCCTAAAGATGATTTCGAGAGAAGTATTCCCCTCAAACCTGCTGAACATGATTTCCTGTTGTTGCAAGAAGTGATGGAGAAATGCTTGCAGCTGCAGAAAAGCAGGTTTAAAGTGTTCAGAACCTGAAATGCTCAGTCCTGCGAAAACCTGCCTGAAATTACGGTAGACGTGGATGTCAACACCTACCATTTGGACCAACTCGCCGATGACGACGGAATGGATGGGCTGCTCGACTATACAGTGAACACAGATTTTAGTGAACGCCCGCATGTATTTGGTAAATAAAAATGTTGCTAATAAAAATTTTATCGATGCAGTCAACAAAAAGGCTTCAGTTTTTGCAGCAAATAAGGAAAAATAGTTATCTCCCTGATTTCTCGTATCGGTGCATACAGTGCTACAGAGATTTGAAACTACAGGCAGAAACAACAGAAGACCAGGTCAAGGTCGCAGAAGGATTACAACAGCCAGGGAGGATCGGTTCTTGCACTTACAAGCTCTCAGAGAAAGGTTTGTGACCACTACATTGCTCCAACAACGATTTCTGGTACCGTGCAATGAACAATTAAGTCAAGATACCATACGACGAAGGTTGGAAGAACATAATATTCGTCCATATGTAGCAGCCCGAGGTCCCAGGTTAACCAGGGAACACCAGAGATTACGGCTACAATTTGCACGTGAACATGTAAATTGGGAAATTGATGATTGGGCGAGAATTCTGTTTACGGATGAGACACGATACTGTCAATACAGCAATGATCGACGAAATATTGTGTACAGAAGACCAGGGGAGCGATATGCTTCATGTAACGTCATGGGAACCGTGAGTTATGGAGGAGGCATTTCTTTGAACGCTCGTACAGAAGTAGTTGTCATAGACAGAGGTCGATTAACAGCTCACAGGTATATTACCGAGATTTTCGAACCGCAAGTCGTGCCCTTTGCCCCATTTATTGGAGAGAATTTCATGTTAATGCAAGATAATGCGCGGCCGCACGTTGCCCGAGTGGTGCATCAATACATGCAAGAAGTTGGAATCGCCACAATGAACTGGCCACCAAGAAGCGCAGATTTAAACCCAATAGAACATCTATGGGACATGACTTCAAACTGTAGAACCGCCACTAAATCTAAATGAGCTAACCCAAAGGTTTATTCAAATTTGGGAAGATATTGAGCAAGATGACATCCGATCTTTAATTCTAAGCATGAGACGTTGTGAATGTGTAATCCGAGCCAGGGGAGGAAACACAAGATACTAGCGCAATTATAACATATTTTTAAAGAATTGTTTTATTTATTTATTTCTTGCATAATTGTTTATGTTGTTCTTATTAAAAAAATATTTTCAGAAACCTCTTTTTTTTACATAAAACAAATGTAATTTATCATTGATTTACGTTTGCAGTCAAATTTGCGGATTTGTAGTGTATGCGTTAATTTTGCGGGGAAGTGTAATTAGGACTTCTTGAGAAGGTTTTACCTGATGGTACTGAAGGAGGAGGATTGGCGGATTTACGGCTTTGCTTGGTCCTGGTCCTTTAATTCACGTTTCGTTTACATTTTCATTCACTTCATTTACACTTTTTGTATACACTTGATGCAAATGTTTGTTAAATAAATTTTGTATTTCAATTTCAGTGATCTGGTTGTGAACAGTGATCTCCATACCCTCTCCCACCAAATGTTCTCCCTTCTCCCTTCTCCTCCACCGCTGTTAAAAATGTGAAATTGAATCAATCTTTACTTCTCTGAATCATTTCATTAAAGACAATTGCATTTATGATGAAACATGAAAACTAGCTTAAAATTTTCAAGTTTGGAAAATTTGCCAAAATTTGAAAAGCTGTATCTCGGAAAGTATTAGGTCTATCGAGCCTATTCTGATTTCAAATTGTAGCAAATTTATTCTTGTAGTGAATTAATGTATCGAATGTTTTTTCGAAAACGTGCTCCTTTATGGTCAAAATGTGAAAAAACCGAACTAAGTGCAAAAATTTAGGAGTTTTTGTGGTATTCAAATGTGATCCGGAGGGTTGTCGAGGTCGAAAACTTGTATTTCGCATCTCAGTTACATCCCATACAAGAACAAAAGACGAAACCTACTACCACCACTTAATGCAACTTACGACGTATTAGGTCACTGGAGTATTAAGCCATTTTGAAAGTATTGATACAAGTGAATTGACAAAAGAAACTACTGATCTAATGGGAAAAAGTGGAGTTTAAAGGCTGGTTTTTACTTGTACTACCGTGCTCGTGTCGTGTTCATGTCACCAGAATCGCTTATGCGCAGTTTTACATAAGATTACATTAGAGAACCGCATTAGCATTACGAATTATATTTAGAAACCAGAAGAATGTTCTTAAATCCAGGTGGAGTAAATTTAAATTTTTTTTTTTTAAATATATCTAAGTCGAACTCCACAAACTTTAATGAGCGTAAAATTACAAATGGAACATGTTTCGGCAGAACACTTCTGCCATCATCAGCCTATAAAGAATATAAAAAATTATGACGTTGACGTAATTTTGAATTAAATTTGACGTTTTCAAAGGGTTACATGTAAACATGTTCCATTTGTAATTTTACGCTCATTAAAGTTTGTGGAGTTCGACTTAGATATATTTAAAATTTTTAATTATATTTAGGTAGAAAATGTAATCAGACACACACATTAATTAACAAACATTTTGGAAATGGGGGCACAACCAGGGCGTGAAAGGCGGCATCGAGCTCCCTTTTAAGCCAGCAAAGGTGATTTTACAGGTACGGATTATCTGTTTTTTTTTTTTTTTTTATGAAAACGCCCTCTCTTTGCTTCTTGCCAACGCACAACTAAATGGCAATTTAATTTGTTTCATGGCAATCTTGACCAGATTTTTATTTAGATACTGGTAACAAAGAAGATTTCTTGAATATCTGGCTTTCCGAACCAATCACATGCTGCACATAAATTACATAAATTACACATACTGCATATTAAATTAATTGATTCACCCTACATTTTGTTAAAAATAAATCTCTACATTCCGGTGTGAATCAAGAGTTTATTTTATTTAGTTTTATTTTAGAAATAAAGAAATAATTTTATTATTTTTATTTTTCATATTCTCTTTTCTAATGTAATTTTTTGTGGACTTAAGAAAAGTTAATGAGTATACATAATATTGTGTTATTAGCAAATAATTAAGATAATAATATTATCAGCTAAGAAAATTAATTTTAATAGTAAGCAATAACGATACGGAGAGTGATAAAAGATTTGGAATTTGTGTGATTGTTAGGAAGTGATTAAAAATTGTAGTATTTCATTCATAAACTTTGTTTACTACGATTGTTTACGAAGTTGAGTCTGACATACTCTGATAAGGTAAATAATAATACTACCGCGTGAACGACTTCTAGGATGCACTAGAGAGTGGTGCAACGCGTCGTGTCTTTCAGTTCTTCTTCAAGATTACGTTAATCATGCGGTACTAAATATTGTTTTCTTTTCAAGGTATGTTGTCCCATAAGGTTTATTTGCCATGATGAGTTTTTTAATGAAGAATCGCAAAGGAGTGCGCATGACGACAACGTATATGCTAAATGGTTGGTTATTCGTCTGTAGAGAAACGAGCTGACTAGAAAACATCGTTCACGTCGATGTGCTTTGATAGTTCGCAGTGTTGTGTTATAGGGATTGTGTTGTCTTGAGTGTATACAAAGTTCCCAAATGAGTACTTATTTATGGCGTTACGAATACTTCAATTCGGCATTGTGTTTGCAATAGGATATTATCTCGGCCCTGCATCGCGTAAGTACAGACAAATCCAGTTTCCACACGAAAACATTGTGTAGTGTGCTGTGTACCAATATGGCGGGCTGTTTAGATTGTTTCTTAAGATTTCCACTTGATAATAGGAAAGCATCGTATTTCGATTAGGAAGTCTTAAGGCCTAAGCATTTTTGATATTCAATGTTTTCCCACTGGCAGTGACAAAACCTGAAGCAATGTGATTCTGTCATATTACGTGTTTCTGTTGTTATTCGACCTGTGAATGTACATAATATGTATTTGTATCCTCATTTGCTAAATTGATTTCTTCGCAACTCTTAATTTCACGTTCTTAAATAACACAAGTATCTAGCGGATTATTTACTGCTTTTCAATAACAATTAACACAATAGTTACATACAACGATATCAATTTCCCCTATTAATTTATTATGCCTTTGGCACATAAAAATTGTTGTGATCGATGTTTTTCCAATGAGGGGTGCATTCTAAGCGTTTCGCGTAAATATCTAATTTAAACTTCAGTTTGTAATTGAAATATTATGTGACCATGAGTTTCTTTTGTAGTGCGTAGAAGCAACGATACCTATTTATTTAGTTTCTTTTTGCACAATAGGCAGTAGAAGTTTCAGGTAATTAGAATATTTCTTCTAATTGAAATACATTTTTTTCTATTACTAATTTTTATCTTTGATTAGGTTATCACGTGCGTTTCTGGATGATTTATTTCCCGTGTAGCCTTATTTTCAGGACTTAATTTGCACAACCGTATCCCAAATTGAAATTAAAGAGCTCACGGGAAAAACGATGATAGTCGAAATAACAAAAATGTTCAGAAATGCGTTTTTTATCGTGAACTTTCATCGTTATTCACGAGTATGCAATATGTTTGAATGTATATGTTACCGCTAATATCCGAAAGCAGTTAATACGCATAATAACAGCATTTTAGGAATTACGCATAATTACTAAAACCGTCAGTTATTATGCATAATAACTGAGCACATCAGGAATTATATTTTCTATACCACTTCGTAGTTAGTAGGCATAACAACAATTTCAATTTCAGTTATGCATATTTAGGGGTAATGTAGGTAAAATACAAGAAATATATAAGTTTGGTCTTACGTAGGTACTAAAATCTATTTATTTTGAACAAAACTAGCTTTGATGAGACAAATATATGTCACAATGCAAAACATAGGCATACTAAAATTTATTTATTCGAGCAAGAAGAGAACTTTGGTGGCAGTTGCTAGATGTTTCATAGTCTGTTATTTTTGACAACGGCAAGTATTGTTTTTGGAAAATTTAGTACAGTTGCATCTTTGGCAACCGTGCATAGTATCAGAAGCAATTGCAGCTGCTTTTCTAAGGGAGGTTGTTACATTTGGAACATCATTAACATGCAAGGAGTACGAACTTCAACAGTGCTCAAATTGAGATCGCACATATAATTGCTGTAACATAATTCCGGTTCAATTTTTAGTTATTATCAATATTAACTATTATTGTTCAGTTATTATGCATAATCACTGACGACTTTAGTATTTATGCATAATTCCTGATGTGTTCAGTTGTTATGCATAATAACTGACAGTTTTAGTGATTATGCGTAATTCCTAAAATACTCAGTTATTATGCGTATTACCTGCTTTCGGATATTAGCGGTAACATATACATATTTCTATGTGACTGCCAACGATATTACCGTTTATGTTAATAGTTACCAACACATGCATTAAATCCTACAATAAGCTGTAAAAAACGCTCTCTGAAAAAAAATTGGGCTCTCATCGTTATTACCGTTGGCTCTTAATTTGAAATTGGCCAATTTTTGTTATTTTTTTTATTTACATACATTCAAAATTACATAAAGACACCTTAAAATGGATTTCTAAAGGTATTCTATATTGAACAGAAACCTTTTATCAAGTTATTCGGCCAAGTGGGCAATAGTATATTGTAACGAGTGAGCAACAAAATTCGTGATCGCAGATGGCTAAACGTACATCGGTTCTTTTACTTTACTGTTTACATTCATTGCCAAACTTTTAACCTATTTTCTCTGACTGTCAAAAATTTGAATTTCTGCGTCAAAACTGTTGTCCCTTTCAAGCCCCGTTTCCACTGAAGAAACATTGAAGAACTTTGTGTTTTTGTTTGTCCGCTGTTTAGGAAATGTTTCGCAAGCACGGAGGAATTAGCAACATTCATAAAATGTGTGTTTCCATCTGAGCAACTGAAAGTCGCCTATAGTTGTAGCTTGAGAAAGCGCAACTCAGTGTTTCCACTGATGTGAAAAGTTGCAGCAAAATGAAGGAGGAAGACGTGTTATTATCGCGTGTCGATTTTTCCTTTGATGTTACCGCTAGAAATGGGAACAATCAACATTTGTTTCCGAAACAATGAGGAAGATTCAGAAACATTTGAGAACTTTTAGAAACATTTTCGTAAACAACAACAGAAACACAAAAGCTGCTCAATGTTTCTTCGGGGAAAACGAGGCTTTAGAGAAGAAAGTTAGGACATTATAACTGCATAAATAACAAGTGACTAATTCCCCCCTTACAATGCTCAAGATACTCTATTTCAAGAGGATGTAATACAGGTCCTGCAATAATGAGAGAATGTAAGGGTCCCCCCAAATCCACCTGGGACATCTCCTGGAGGCTACAAGCCAGAATCTTCTGAGTTTCAAATCCTACTCTAGCAAGCCCTATGGTGTTTTCAGTCACTACAAATTCAATACGAGTCATTTTAAGATCTACCTAAATCATCTTATCCCTTGTTCTTCAGTATCTCCAGCAGTTGCTGCGAAGCCTCACTCACAGACATGAATTTAGGTGGCATGTACTCCTTCTTCTTCGAGGAGTTGACCACTACCCGAAATCTTGTACACTAGATTTACTATTTACAAATTACACTAGCGAAAGAAATTAACGCATCACTTTTACAATTTTAGTTTAAAGTAAAATAAATTTTTATTTTGTTATTTGGACCAAACATTTGATATGTTCTAGGTGTAACTGAACATTTATCACCTAAAGAAAAGTAAAAAAAAAAACAAAAATCAATAACACTACAAAAGAAAAAAATCAGACCCATTACAACAAAACTTAAGATGGTGTTAAAAAAAACTTAGTATTTAGTATTTTCTCCTCTTGCACGAATTACTGCTTCGCAGCGAGGACCCATACTTGAAATTAAGGTTCTAATTTCAGCCGGGTCAATACCATCCCCAATTTCTTGAAGTCTTTGACAAAGCTCTTGTTGGTTAACAGGAGGATGATGAAGTGTTTTAAGCTGCCTCCCTATGTTGTTCCAGAAGTATTCAATTGGGTTAAGATCGGGACTTCTGGCTGGCCATTGCATCGTGCGTACATTGACTTCTGCAAGATACCCTTGCACAATTCCAGCAGTGTGTGGTTTAGCATTATCATGCATAAAAATGAAATTATCTCCTCCAAACGGCGCAGAAGGCATTACATGAGGTTCTAAAATGTTCTCACTATAAGATGCTGCCGTGATGCTGCCTCTGGGTATTACCACCAATCCTGTGCGAGCCTCCAAAGTGATACCTTCCCAGACCATAACAGAGCCTCCGCCAAAAATAACAATGGGAACAATGTTGCAGGGGCATAACGCTCACCTGGCCGCGTATACACACGCATTCGCCTGTTACTTTTATGAAGACAAAATCTGCATTGGTCACTAAACATAACATTAGCCCAATCGGCTTCTAACCAATCAACGTATTTTCGAGCAAATGTTAACCGAGCTCTACGATGCACTGCCGTTAACTTTGGACCTCTTGCAGGTACTCTGGGAGGTAACCACGGAGTCTTTTTCTAAAGGTAACACAACTTACTCGAACATTGTGAGTCTTTGCAAGCATATTTTACAGCGTTGGAGTTGTAATGAACCTCTCTCTTAAGGTTTGCATCATCAAACAACGGTCTTGGACAGCAAGACGTTGAGCAATACAACGCTGATTGTTACCTTCTTCTGCAAGAGTCGCTACAAGCACAGCCTCTTCGACACTTAAATTGCGATTCTGACGTCTGTTAACATTCATACATCTTTATTTTCTATTTTATGTATAGAAGTAACGCAAGAGAAGTTTCAAAAACCAATTATTGAGAACCTGTACTCAAATCCAAGTAATGTTAAGTGCGTTTTTATTGTTATTGAGGGAAAACCATGGGATGGACAAGAAAACTATTGGTATAGAAACACCATACTTGATAAGCTTTTTCGATAGATACACAATTTTCTATAAAACAAGAACTTAATTTTGTGATATCGAATAAATCAGAAGTGATGCGTTAATTTGTTTCGTAAGTGTATTAACCATATTATTATACAAATTATTTACCATGTTTACAAATTATTTAGCATATTTACAAATTATTTACCAAATTTACAAATTATTTACCAAATTTACAAATTATTTACCAAATTTACCATATTTACCAGATATTTGCTATATCTAGGAAACATTTAATATAGACTGACCGGCAAAATTATCGCATTATCCGATAAACTCATATAGAAACTTAATTTAAAATTAATAGAACGCTTATTACAGTAAATAAATAAATTTAAAAACTAAACTGTGATGATCAATTTAAGCAAATACCCTAACAATGAACGGATGGGTAGGATAACTTTCCAAAGTAACATGAGAACAAAAATTTTATGCTGTTAATTTTTAAGTTCGAAAATTTTTATTGGCTGCATTTCTACTCTCACACAAGTTTCAGTATTTAGTATTGCCCCCTCGAGCCTGAATAACTGCCTCCATTCTGCGTGGCATACTGAGAATCAGTCTTTGGATAACGTGTTGATCGATTTGTTCCCATTTTTCATTTAACGCTCCAATTAGCTCGTTTAGCGTTTCAGGACGATTTTGACGTATCTTAATTCTCCGTGCAAGTTCATCCCAAAGATGTTCAATGGGATTGCAGTCTGGGCTTCGCGCTGGCCAAAGTAATTTTGGTATTTCAACCTCATGCTGGTAATCCGTCACGACCCTAGCGATTTACGGACGAGCATTGTCCTGCATGAAAAGAAAATGGTTTCCTTACATATGGTGCGAATGGTACCACATGAGGTTCTAAAATTTCGGTAATATACCGATGTGTATTTAGGGCACCACCAGCGACGAGGACGAGATCTGTCTTGGCCTGCATATTAATTTCTCCCCAGACCATATGGAATCTTCCACTAAAATTTTCCCGATTCACCATTGTACATTCTAAATAACGCTCGCCTGGTCTTCTCCACACTCTCAAACGACCATCAGGTGAATTTAGAGCAAAACGTGACTCATCCGTAAACAATACTTTTCCCTAATCCTCAGCTGTCCAATGGACATGATCATGAGCAAATTGTAATCTAGCTCTTTTGTGTTCTGGGAGAAGCAGAGGCCCATCCGCTGGCCTTCTACTACTTATTTCACTTTCCCTGAGTCGCCTCGTTATTGTTCTCTCACTAACTTCAACAGTTCTGGTATTCCGAAGAGCATTTCGAAGCTGTGGAGCAGTTAGATGCCTATCCCGCAACGATCTTAGCATGACAAATCGGTCATCAATATGTGATGTGGCCCTTTACCGGCCCTGGCCGGTTCTGCGTTTGTGTTCGCCAGTCTCCTGATACCTACTGGCAACTCTGGAAACCGTCGATTGATTTACCCCAAGAAATCTACCTACGTAGCGTTGGCTTCTGCCGTTACGCAGCAGAGCTATTGCCATTGGGGTCTGTTCTGATGTTAAATAACGACTTTCTCTGTTGATGTTTTTTTGCAAAAGGACTAAAAAAGTTACTGTATTTAGAATAAAATTCATCAAAACTGAAAATCGACTGCTAACTTACATTGTTTGAAAAAAAAAAGGATTCAACTTTATTTTTTATTTTCTCAAAAATGTAACTAATTTCGACAATTTCACGGTTAATGTGAACCTATTGGTTTTAAATCTGTCATAATTGCCTACCACCACCTACTTAGTTTCTTTTATATGCCTGCCATTGTCTCCCTTGAATTGTGGTAGCAGGTATGGTACCGATTAGTCGCAATTGTGTTACTTTTAAGTGATGCGATAATTTTTCCGGTGACTTGAAGCAGTTTTGAATTCTTTCAACGGTGACTTGAAGCAGTTTTGTGTTTACTTATTTATTGTAGAAGGGAGACTGTTATACCGAGAGTTTATATGCGAATTTACAAAATACAATTCCGTCCATTTCATCCTTGTTATGAAGTATGGGTAATGACATTCTAGAAGAAGATAGTTTGCGGTTTAAAAATCTAGCTGAGTTTTCGAGGAAACAGAATTTGTCTCCTGCCTACCTAAAAAGAATTTATAGTCTTACTTCATTTGAAGAATTGCCAAAGAAAGAAAACCAATAAATACCGGTAAAAAGAAAAATCGTTTTCGACACTGAATAAAAAAACACAAAACGTCCACTAAACAGATTATTTCGATCAAGGGGTACAGTAATAAATTATTATCAATTACTGGAAAAAATTCAAATGTACGGCGAATTCACAGAAAATTCTGTGAAGACACAGGATATGCCGGCCCAAACAAAATGATATTGCTACTGACATTTTCTGTGGGCCAATTTCCATAGAAGGTGTGGGAACGATGACCATAAGCAGAACAGATCAAATTGATCAGTTATTCAAAGAACTGGAACGCTCTTTTAAGAAAAAAAAAAACACGAAAAAACGCATTTTCGTGTCGGACGTGAATTAGGCTTACACCGTGCTAAAAGCAAACAGGAGTTAGTAGTGGGGATATACGACGCAGCTGCCAGCGACACGAAAGTAAGTAACCCGCTGGCCTTACTCACCACTCTCAACGGAGAGAAGAGGTACAATATAAAATATCTTCTCATTTATATTATTGAACGTTACGCATTTTCGTGTCGGACGCGAATTAGGCTTACACCGGCGAAAAGAAGTTTAATTAACATTTAATAATTTGTTTCATCACTTTGCCAAGTATCACCTTATTACGAAGGCGGAGAGAGGACATATAACTTTTTTTTTCATTATTTCGACTTTAATCTCGAAATTTCGACTTTAATCTCGAAATTTCGACTTTAATCTCGAAATTTCGACATTAATCTAAAAATTTCGACTTCAATCTCGAAATTTCGACTTTAATCTTCAATTAACACGCCCATTAACACATTTTGAGTTTCACGTACAATGAAATATGACGTTCTTGGACGTTTCTTTTAGGAGTCGAGCGCGTAGCGCGAGGCACCAATTTCAATGATCCACGGAAAAGCTAATTTTCACAAACGGCAACTTCAAATTTGTATCAGAAAATAATGAAATAAACTCGATTCCTGCCATCGTCCTACGCCTGTCCCAAGGGGGGAAATTTCGAGATTAAAGTTGAAATAATGAAAAATAAAGTTATATGTCCTCTCTGCGCCTTATCGCCGTATCCCGTCATTAATATTTACAGATATTTATTAAAATTTACGCACATTTACTGATATTTACTAATATTTACGCACATTTGCAGATATTTACTAATATTTACGCACATTTACTGATATTTACTAATATTTACGCACATTTACAAATATTAGTTAATATTTACGCACATTTACGAATATTTTCGAATATTTACTATATTTACTGATCATTGTACACCATATTTCCTGGGTGGTCAACCCCTCGTTCTTCTTCTTTGTTAAACTCTATAATGTGGGCTGCTTGACCTTTATATTGTGGACCACCCTCGTGTTAACCCTACGCTCTCTTGCCCTGGTGCTGAGTTTGCGGCCGTAGAAGTCCTCCTGGCTTTCGAAGAGTTATTATAATAACTGAATTTGAAATATTGGGACTTACTATCGCTTCCACATGTTAGGATCGACGTGTAGGCCTCCATATAGACTTTGTAGCAACGTTTTATAATGAGGTAGTATACCAAAAAATAAAGTTTTTGGAAAATACAATAATCATAAACTTCATTGAAAAGTGTATGGTTTAGCGCTAATATGGTGAAATTATACTTACTGAAAATGCAAAAAAAATTGAATTGAAATTCGTTTATTTTTTTATGAGAGAACTGTACTAGTTTAAAATACGTCATTAGTGGCCGGCATATTAAGTGAGGACCTACGCCTTTCCATTTCTCACTCTCACTCATTTTATAAGTAATTCTTTCCTTTTCGCTCTTACTCCCTCTATGTTCGAAAACTAATGACGTAGTTATTCGCCCGCGAAATAGTTTTTCATTTATTTCATGAAAACGGTTATGATTTAAGCAAAACGAAAAAATAGGAGTCCTCTATTTTAAGCAGTTTCATTTATAAAAAAAGTTTCAAAATTTTGTATACTACCTCATCTCCAAACCTTTGTGATTTCTTTGCAGTCGCCGATATGTAAAACATTTGAGGTTAGGGGTGATTATGGTTGCCTGGTTTTAGGGGCCCTGCTTTAATATTCTGGTAATAATTCGGTATCAAAAAATGCTCTTAATAAGTTAATGGAAGCTCTTGTTGTGTGCACTGTAGCTTCATCCTGCTTGGTCCCCCTCAAGTGAACTTTTGCAAAAGAAAAGATTTTTATTTGAAATCCGATTTGACAACTCGATATCTTTTTACACAATCAATCGTATCGATCAAGAATCGACTCAAAATTTTGGATTCAGAGCCTCCTACGATCACGAATTTTGTTGCTCACTCGTTATAACAAGTGTTGAAAATGAAAGATTTCAGACGGGTTTGCAGAATTGAGCCACGAGTCGTAGGCGAGTTGGCTTAAGCACACGAGTTTGAAATCGAATGTTCAACACGTGTTGTACACTATACTTTTTCTACGACTGCATCAAATACACAGAAAAACGCGAAAAACGCATGATTTTATTATTTATTTTATAACGTTTTATAATATCAAACATAATATATTTATAAACCAGAAGAATGTTCTTAAATCCAGGTGGAGTAAATTTAAATTAAAATTTAAATATATCTAAGTCGAACTCCACAAACTTTAATAACTGTAAAATTACTAATGGAACATGTTTCGGCAGAACACTTCTGCCATCATCAGCCCTAATTTAACAAGAGATTAATGATACAATTGATGAATTACAAGAGGGGTTCTTACCTTAAAGAATATAAAAAATTATGACATTGACGTAATTTTGAATTAAATTTGAAAAAATTAAATTAAAAATCATGTAACCCTTTGAAAACGTCAAATTTAATTCAAAATTACGTCAATGTCATAATTTTTTATATTCTTTAAGGTAAGAACCCCTGTTGTAATTCATCAATTGTATCATTAATCTCTTGTTAAATTAGAGCTGATGATGGCAGAAGTGTTCTGCCGAAACATGTTCCATTAGTAATTTTACAGTTATTAAAGTTTGTGGAGTTCGACTTAGATATATTTAAATTTTAATATATTTATTATTATCTACTTACTTAAAATTATAATTTAGTGTTATATTGAAACAATTGTCCAATTTATTCCAGGAGTTTCCATTTTTTGAAATATATTTTCTGTCAATGAAAAGCTTGTGGAATATGAGGGAACTACTGGAACGCCAACCTCAATGGCGTTTGAGGGTTAGCAAATCGCCACCTGCGTTTACCAGTAAAATATAGCCGATGACCGGCGAAAGCAATGGACTGTATACTCTCCAGGGTTTGGGAGTTTTAAATATGTAGACAGCTTTGTCTTTTGTCATACTTCCTATTTTGTTTATACCCACAACCTGCTTGGTACATTTACCATTTTTATAATAAAAAAAAAAATATCTAGGATATTTGGGGGACGAAGATTAGCATATTTTTTCAAAATCTTGTAAAAAGTTTCTGTAACGGTGAATGATCCAGGTATCTTATTTTTTCGGTATCTTATACTAATTTAAAATTTAAAAAATCCACATTACCAAGGGGTGAAATTGAAATGCATATATGTAAAAAATTTAACTGCTGCATTATAAGGTCCAGTACAAAATAACTAAAAATTTGAGTCATGAAATTTAATGGTGCATAAACTTTTTAAACCATCTTAGTTTGGCGTTCATCAAGTCGACATGACAAAAAAAGGCATACGGTCGAGTCCGAGTGATAAGGTTTAAATCGACACTTGGTATTGCAGTTGATTTGATTTACATGCCTCAATAACATTATCTCAAAATGACGTTCCTTATTTTGTTTCAAAAATCGCCCACGACACGGCACATCAGACGTTGATACGAAACTGTTGTTTTGCACACGTTCACCTAAAACACGCTTCGTCAGTCAAGAACACAATGTTTAAAAAGTTTCGCAACTCTCGAGTTAACGCGGCGGTATAAGAATTTGCATCTTTTGTACAATTTTCGGGAAAAGACGCGTGATACGTCTTCGGTTTCGAGGCTGTTTCAGAACTCAGGTCATTTAACTGAGGTTTATCGTATTATTATAATATACATTTAAGAAAAAAATTAACTGGGACGCGCAAATTGTACGAAAAATGTAAGTAAACAGCAATGTTCAAATCAAAAATCTTACGGATCAGAAACACACTAAACCACCGTCTGGTTTAGCCTTAGTCCGATAGTAAACTAATCGAAAAAAGTTTGGGATATTGCTTAAATTCACATTTAGGGCTTTTTTAACCCTCCTATCATTTTTTGCAAGTTTTTTTTTTATGTAAAACAGATAAATATCAGCTTTTTCGGACAATCTGTTAAAAAGTTAACAGACAGTGAAAGACATCTCAAAATGCAAGAACTGATCTGGTCCGTTTTGCCAGTGCTAATAAGTTTATCCTTGGAAATAGAGTGCATAAAATGGAAAGAAGACCAAGTTGGAAGGTGGTGCTCGCCAGCTTGATGCCGCTGCAACCTTTCAAGTGAATCAACGTGTAATTTCTAAACTTTATCAATGAAACAGAGTTGAGATGTAGAAGTCCGGTGAGAAGTTTTACACTGACATCTTTACGGAGACGTGCCAGAGTGCAATGGTACGAAGAAAGGGAAAATTGGCAAAATGAATGGGCAACCATAATGTTCACGGATGAGTCCCGATTTGAAGTTTTTCCTGACAGACGTTCTGTGGAGACTACCAGGTACCCGATTTAACGACAGGTATCTCCAAGAGGTACATCCGTTTCAAGGAGGAACCGTAATGGTATGGGGAGGCATTACTTTTGGGGGTCGCACAGAACTGTACGTTTGCGAGAGGACCATGACGAGTTAAATTTACGTTATTAGACATTATTGACGACATTGTTGAAAATTATCGTTACAATTTGGAGCCTCTTCCGATTTCTGGACGATAACGCCCGGCCGCATCGAGCGCGACGTGGGATAGACAGACTGGAAATGTTAGAAATTGAGCGTTTGCCTCTTCTAGGGGACCCCCCGATCTCAATCCAATTGAGCAAGCATGGAACATGCGTTGGCTGAGCAGCCGCGACTAGCGCACCGACAAGACTTGCGCGTTTTGCCCATAGTGTGGGACAATAATTTAGACCAAGGGTCTTTGGACAACTTAATTTACAGTTTGCCACAACGAGTCCAAGAAGCTCTACAAAATCATGGTGGTAGCACCCATTATTAAGAAAAAAATATTATTCATAATTTGAAACAGTTATTTTTTAATTTTTTCTGGCAGTAGGTGTATAACTTTTTTGGAACATTTTTTTATATAAATCTCTTTGGCAGTGTTGTTGGTTCTTATTTGTGTTAAAAATCCAGCAAAAATTACTTTGGGATTGGTCAATTCAGCAATATCCCTAACTTTATTCAACTTCGAACGTAAATCGGTCTAGCGCGTAGGATGACTCACCACCCATGAGATTTTGAAAGACCTACCTCTATAATTTTTTTTTATTTGTCCACTCATGTAGCAACCCGAGAGGTACTTCGAGAATTACAGAAATTCTTGAGAGCTTTTCTTAACAATTGTCGATTACTGGGACTTTTAAATTCATTGAAACAGTTTATTAAAGCAGTTCGCGGCATAATTCAATTTATTCAAATTTAACTGTCACTGTAACATGCTTGCGCTACACCCTGACGTGTTGTCACTGGCAACAAATGTCATCCAAGTTATTACCAACAATTTTTTTTATTACATTAGTATACGATTTTTTGTTTTACCAACATAATGCAATAGGTGGTCGACAAATAATAAAAAAATAGCCTGTACCTAGAAACACAATGAAGTGAGCGCTAATGAAGTAACGGAAGTTTTTTTTATGTTGGCGAGGGAGGTTAGGTGGTCTTTTTATTTAATAATTCATCAAATGTATTGTATTATTGGAATAATAGTCCAAAGGTTTATTGGCTACGAAAAAATTGAAAGATATGTGTGAGCTTTTTAAATTAGCACTTCATCCATTCCGCTGTTTTTATAGCTCCAACAATAACTTTCGGCACCCGTATTAGAACAGAAGAAACGCAGATGTGATGTCAACACTGGAATCTCGTTTGTCGTTTCTTTTTTTTGTGGTATTTTTTGCATATAAACATTTTGCAACTTAACAGTTTTAGTGAAGTCCTTGAGACGATCCAGTGTTTGCATTCGTTATAGTCACCGACCAGCTTGGCTTGTGTGTGTTTATAATACGTGACCCCCCTGTAACAATAATGTAGTGTCTGGGTCAGTAACGAAACCCAAAATATAAAGACGGAGGTCAGTTACTAAAAACCGTTGCACATTTGCGTCCACGTCTTGAAATACGATGCGGTACTATCTTATTCAATCTCCAGTGAATGTCAAAATGTACAAGTGCAATGGCACGCACATAGTTTGGTAATTACTTTTCTATGTTGATTCTGCTTAGTGGGTTATTTATGTCCCCCCAACGATGGGATGACCTTGACAGTCCTATGCCTTACAGAGAGGTATTTTAGGGTAGGTCAGAATAGCTTATTGTGTAGATATGCTAACCTGTTTTTGGTAAAAAGATGAATCGCAGGACTACTTACTTGTCTTTTCGCGCGTGAGATACTAGTGTGTAAAGTAACTCTTAATATCAAATATGTAATATGTATGTGTTACCGGCAAATTATTACATCTCGGCATTATACCGACTGATTGGAGTAAATTGGAGCGATTTTTTAATTTTGACATTTGGTACACGTCAAGATCGTAGAATCGAGAAAAAAATGGCGTCTCGTTTACTAAGGGTTTATAAGAGCAAAAGACTTGATGAAGGTTAGTTTGAATCACCCGATATAAAATGCCTAGGCATTTTCTATACAATGTCTACGGATGTTAGGCAACATCTCAGAAACGATTATTTTCGGACAATACCTAGACATTATACTGGGTGAGTTTTTAAATGGCTGATAAAATTTGACTGGTGATAGATTTAGACTTATTAGACCTTGAGTAAATTTTAATTTTTTCAAAATAGTAATTTATTATACAAGTTCCTGTGTAAATTGGGCGCTTTTCGGCACTAGGGTTTAAAAAAGCACCACGAGTGAAACGAATGCTTTTTTAAGCCGCGAGTGCCGGAAAGTCTCCAATGTACACAGGAATGAGTGCAATACAACGTTTTATACTTCGACACAAACCCGGAAAGTCTTTAAATTGTTTAAAATGCATAAAAATAGTGTGACGTTCATCTGACATTTTATTATTGCATGACAAGCGAAAATTTGAAAATTCTGACATTATCGAACTATAAAATGTGTTATTTTTTCTTAATTAAAACAACGATTCCCAAAAATCACTATTGGAAACCGCTGGCATTGATGCGTAAAGGTACTTGTGCTGAATGTACTAAAGAACGATTAAGCACGTATATACCATCTTATTGTTAGTCAAAAAAGTCTAAGGCACAATGTGTCCGTAGACACTTCCTTTAACTTATAGTATGAATGGGATATTAATTTTTTGACACAAAAGCTCCTAACCTCAATTTTTGACAGAAATGTAAGTAGTAAAAGGAAAACACAAATTTATAATTTAGTTATTGATCTAAATCAGATTCTTCAGTAGAAGAATCTTCCCCTACATTAATAATAATTATTACGGCTCCACTTTCTGTTCTTCGCTCTGGGCATGTTGAACGAATGTAGTTTTCTTCTAAAGGCATTTCTAATGATATCGTCCACTTCATCTAATACTAATCTGCAGCACAGGAGTTGTCGTATATTTTCGCAAAATATTAAATACATTCGTCGCACTAACGCTTACAAAAAGGAGATTATGATATGAATTTCTGAAGAAAAACTTGGTATAAGTTTCTACCTGCTGCTTTAGCAGTAAAATGCATATTTAAAACGCAATATTTATCAGCGATCGAGAAATGCTTAGAACCGCGCTTTTTTGGCGGAGATAAGGCCATAGCGGATAACCTAAAAATCTTTAAAAGGAGTGATTTTAACAATAAAAGAGTATTTAGTTACTATCAGTAAACACAACAAACAAAAAATTATTAAAATTGAACTAGATTAATAGGTAACAAAAACTACTTCAATACTTCGTCATTTCGCTTTGGTTGTCGATTACATTCTGTAGTCTTCGACGCATTTACTCAACCAATACGGTGAAGCTTTAGGTTCAGCTAGAGCCGCTGCCCGTCTTCATTAGGAGCGCTACCCCAACCGGAAAACTCAACTTTTTTAAGGATAGTGCAAATGTTACGCGACAGTGGCAGCTTCAAGCGACGCACACATGACGTAGGTGCTGCAAGGATACTTCAGGTAGAGGAGCCGATTTTGGATGCTGTTGTAAAAAATTCCACAGTTAGCACCCGCAGACTTGCCCTTCAGATTCGAGTATCCCGGTTTGTTGTTTGGTGCACATTGATCTGCTTAATTTACGTTGCGATAACCATGTATTAAGTTTCTGCAACTCTTGCGAGGACCTTAAGGAAAATTTCTAAAAACTGATAATTACAGTGAAGTATTATTTGGGTGGACCTATCACCAGTAAAATTTTGTCACCCCTTTAAAAAGCCAGCGTGTATAGAACACTTGACAATGTTCACGTACTGTGTGAACTTTGGTACAACATTGAATATAATCTGTTATAATCTAAATTAAACTTAGAAAATCTATATTTGCAAAAATTTAGGTAGAGTACAATCTATTCTGTTAAAAGCGGAGACCTGAAAAAAAATTCAACGATTTCCTCTCACATATTTTATGTGCCACGTGAAAATGCTATATTATGAAGCATCTATGAGGAAGAACAGTTGAAACGTTTATTGTGGAACAACTGTGTTTTCATCGCCAAATTGGCGACTGAGAGCGTGCAGATTGTGGGTCCTGGCCTCGGTCCTGGCAGTGCGTCAGTCTCGCACTGTGTTGCTGAACGTGGAGCGTAGCCGACGGGTTTGGCTAGTAATGAGTATACCTACCAAGTCATTTATTAAAAACTTTACTTTTACTACTTCTACAAAGTAGTTATTTATATTTACCGCGATAACTCCGATGGACATTTTGAATTACAATGAATATTATTTTTAATAATGTAGTTGGATTATATTGGCGGCGAACATTTTACTTTAAATAATATATTAATAAATACTAATATGATACAGGGAATACAGTAAACGTGACCGCTCTGGCCACGTCTCGTTTACGACTAACTTAAAACCTAAGTGTTTTTTTTTTAAACTAACCTCGGCCTGCCCTTCATGCATTCACGCTTCTATCGCTCTCACACTCATATCTTAATGTTTACTTACAATGTATTACTATAAAACTAAATAATATCCGACACTAGAATAGTATACGTGCATATTTTGACCTTTAACAACTTTTCCCGTTCTAAATATTTATTTATAAATATGCCAACATGTTTTATTAGTTGCTCAACAATAACCAATTGCTTCTTTGTCAATATGGCCACCTGTGTGCATTAATAAACACAGTGGACCACCGCATTTCTGTGTAAAAAGTGTAAACAACCAAACAGTGCGTGAAAAGACGCTAATCCCGCGGCGGCTTCTGCCGCTGCACCCCACCAGAGACATGGCCAGCGACGACAGCGAAACAAGAAGAGGAGCGAAAAAAATTAGCTTTTAAAGAAAAAGAGAACCGACTTCAAAAAGTGAAAAATAATAATTGCATACATGTATTATTACATGTGCTACCTAATGATCTGTTTGAAGTCGAAGAAATCGGTGAACATATACATAAAAGGTAGGAAAAAATTGAGAATTTCCCTCGATTTCCATGGGATTCCCTGAACAGATCCTGACTTTTTTACAATAGAACCACCTCAAGGGTATACCCTTTCAAATAAAACAAGAATTTTGTAAATCGGTTCACAATTGACGAAGAAATCGGTGAACATACATGAAGTCGGTTAATAAAAGCGAGCGAAAATTTGAGGATTTTTCTCGATTTCCATGAGATCCCCTCATCAGATCCTGAAATAGTGACAATGGGACCAATCTGTAATTATACTCTTTCAAATAAAAGAAGAATTCTACAAATTGGTTTATAAATGACGGAGTTACGAGGTAAGAAACATTAAAAAAAAAAAACACAACCGAATTGATAACCTCTTCTTTTTTTGAAGTCGGTTAAAAAGGAGAATAAAAGGCGAGCGGAGCCCGCCGGTACCCCTAAAAAACAGATATACGCCCCTGGAGAATGAGGACACCAATAATGAAAATGTAAGAAAGACTAAACTACCACCCATTGTAACTAAAGATCGGACAAACGAAGGAAGAATACGCAGCATCTGTCAAATGTAAGGCAGCACTGACTACGAAATAAAATATACGAGACAGAGTTATAATATACGCAACAGAGTTGAACTTTTACAAGAAATTGAGAGAGGAACTAGACAAATCAACAATAGAATATCATACATACACATTGAA
>OY757245.1:41715320-41789202 GCA_963583935.1 Diaperis boleti | reverse complement strand
ATGTAATATGTATGTGTTACCGGCAAATTATTACATCTCGGCATTATACCGACTGATTGGAGTAAATTGGAGCGATTTTTTAATTTTGACATTTGGTACACGTCAAGATCGTAGAATCGAGAAAAAAATGGCGTCTCGTTTACTAAGGGTTTATAAGAGCAAAAGACTTGATGAAGGTTAGTTTGAATCACCCGATATAAAATGCCTAGGCATTTTCTATACAATGTCTACGGATGTTAGGCAACATCTCAGAAACGATTATTTTCGGACAATACCTAGACATTATACTGGGTGAGTTTTTAAATGGCTGATAAAATTTGACTGGTGATAGATTTAGACTTATTAGACCTTGAGTAAATTTTAATTTTTTCAAAATAGTAATTTATTATACAAGTTCCTGTGTAAATTGGGCGCTTTTCGGCACTAGGGTTTAAAAAAGCACCACGAGTGAAACGAATGCTTTTTTAAGCCGCGAGTGCCGGAAAGTCTCCAATGTACACAGGAATGAGTGCAATACAACGTTTTATACTTCGACACAAACCCGGAAAGTCTTTAAATTGTTTAAAATGCATAAAAATAGTGTGACGTTCATCTGACATTTTATTATTGCATGACAAGCGAAAATTTGAAAATTCTGACATTATCGAACTATAAAATGTGTTATTTTTTCTTAATTAAAACAACGATTCCCAAAAATCACTATTGGAAACCGCTGGCATTGATGCGTAAAGGTACTTGTGCTGAATGTACTAAAGAACGATTAAGCACGTATATACCATCTTATTGTTAGTCAAAAAAGTCTAAGGCACAATGTGTCCGTAGACACTTCCTTTAACTTATAGTATGAATGGGATATTAATTTTTTGACACAAAAGCTCCTAACCTCAATTTTTGACAGAAATGTAAGTAGTAAAAGGAAAACACAAATTTATAATTTAGTTATTGATCTAAATCAGATTCTTCAGTAGAAGAATCTTCCCCTACATTAATAATAATTATTACGGCTCCACTTTCTGTTCTTCGCTCTGGGCATGTTGAACGAATGTAGTTTTCTTCTAAAGGCATTTCTAATGATATCGTCCACTTCATCTAATACTAATCTGCAGCACAGGAGTTGTCGTATATTTTCGCAAAATATTAAATACATTCGTCGCACTAACGCTTACAAAAAGGAGATTATGATATGAATTTCTGAAGAAAAACTTGGTATAAGTTTCTACCTGCTGCTTTAGCAGTAAAATGCATATTTAAAACGCAATATTTATCAGCGATCGAGAAATGCTTAGAACCGCGCTTTTTTGGCGGAGATAAGGCCATAGCGGATAACCTAAAAATCTTTAAAAGGAGTGATTTTAACAATAAAAGAGTATTTAGTTACTATCAGTAAACACAACAAACAAAAAATTATTAAAATTGAACTAGATTAATAGGTAACAAAAACTACTTCAATACTTCGTCATTTCGCTTTGGTTGTCGATTACATTCTGTAGTCTTCGACGCATTTACTCAACCAATACGGTGAAGCTTTAGGTTCAGCTAGAGCCGCTGCCCGTCTTCATTAGGAGCGCTACCCCAACCGGAAAACTCAACTT
The DNA here is from genome assembly GCA_963583935.1 of Diaperis boleti. Classification (NCBI taxonomy): domain Eukaryota; kingdom Metazoa; phylum Arthropoda; class Insecta; order Coleoptera; family Tenebrionidae; genus Diaperis; species Diaperis boleti. Next base: position 41,787,610 of record OY757245.1, on the reverse strand, counting down.
TTTTAAGGATAGTGCAAATGTTACGCGACAGTGGCAGCTTCAAGCGACGCACACATGACGTAGGTGCTGCAAGGATACTTCAGGTAGAGGAGCCGATTTTGGATGCTGTTGTAAAAAATTCCACAGTTAGCACCCGCAGACTTGCCCTTCAGATTCGAGTATCCCGGTTTGTTGTTTGGTGCACATTGATCTGCTTAATTTACGTTGCGATAACCATGTATTAAGTTTCTGCAACTCTTGCGAGGACCTTAAGGAAAATTTCTAAAAACTGATAATTACAGTGAAGTATTATTTGGGTGGACCTATCACCAGTAAAATTTTGTCACCCCTTTAAAAAGCCAGCGTGTATAGAACACTTGACAATGTTCACGTACTGTGTGAACTTTGGTACAACATTGAATATAATCTGTTATAATCTAAATTAAACTTAGAAAATCTATATTTGCAAAAATTTAGGTAGAGTACAATCTATTCTGTTAAAAGCGGAGACCTGAAAAAAAATTCAACGATTTCCTCTCACATATTTTATGTGCCACGTGAAAATGCTATATTATGAAGCATCTATGAGGAAGAACAGTTGAAACGTTTATTGTGGAACAACTGTGTTTTCATCGCCAAATTGGCGACTGAGAGCGTGCAGATTGTGGGTCCTGGCCTCGGTCCTGGCAGTGCGTCAGTCTCGCACTGTGTTGCTGAACGTGGAGCGTAGCCGACGGGTTTGGCTAGTAATGAGTATACCTACCAAGTCATTTATTAAAAACTTTACTTTTACTACTTCTACAAAGTAGTTATTTATATTTACCGCGATAACTCCGATGGACATTTTGAATTACAATGAATATTATTTTTAATAATGTAGTTGGATTATATTGGCGGCGAACATTTTACTTTAAATAATATATTAATAAATACTAATATGATACAGGGAATACAGTAAACGTGACCGCTCTGGCCACGTCTCGTTTACGACTAACTTAAAACCTAAGTGTTTTTTTTTTAAACTAACCTCGGCCTGCCCTTCATGCATTCACGCTTCTATCGCTCTCACACTCATATCTTAATGTTTACTTACAATGTATTACTATAAAACTAAATAATATCCGACACTAGAATAGTATACGTGCATATTTTGACCTTTAACAACTTTTCCCGTTCTAAATATTTATTTATAAATATGCCAACATGTTTTATTAGTTGCTCAACAATAACCAATTGCTTCTTTGTCAATATGGCCACCTGTGTGCATTAATAAACACAGTGGACCACCGCATTTCTGTGTAAAAAGTGTAAACAACCAAACAGTGCGTGAAAAGACGCTAATCCCGCGGCGGCTTCTGCCGCTGCACCCCACCAGAGACATGGCCAGCGACGACAGCGAAACAAGAAGAGGAGCGAAAAAAATTAGCTTTTAAAGAAAAAGAGAACCGACTTCAAAAAGTGAAAAATAATAATTGCATACATGTATTATTACATGTGCTACCTAATGATCTGTTTGAAGTCGAAGAAATCGGTGAACATATACATAAAAGGTAGGAAAAAATTGAGAATTTCCCTCGATTTCCATGGGATTCCCTGAACAGATCCTGACTTTTTTACAATAGAACCACCTCAAGGGTATACCCTTTCAAATAAAACAAGAATTTTGTAAATCGGTTCACAATTGACGAAGAAATCGGTGAACATACATGAAGTCGGTTAATAAAAGCGAGCGAAAATTTGAGGATTTTTCTCGATTTCCATGAGATCCCCTCATCAGATCCTGAAATAGTGACAATGGGACCAATCTGTAATTATACTCTTTCAAATAAAAGAAGAATTCTACAAATTGGTTTATAAATGACGGAGTTACGAGGTAAGAAACATTAAAAAAAAAAAACACAACCGAATTGATAACCTCTTCTTTTTTTGAAGTCGGTTAAAAAGGAGAATAAAAGGCGAGCGGAGCCCGCCGGTACCCCTAAAAAACAGATATACGCCCCTGGAGAATGAGGACACCAATAATGAAAATGTAAGAAAGACTAAACTACCACCCATTGTAACTAAAGATCGGACAAACGAAGGAAGAATACGCAGCATCTGTCAAATGTAAGGCAGCACTGACTACGAAATAAAATATACGAGACAGAGTTATAATATACGCAACAGAGTTGAACTTTTACAAGAAATTGAGAGAGGAACTAGACAAATCAACAATAGAATATCATACATACACATTGAAAGAAGAAAAGAAACAGAACTTATGTAATAAAGGGGCTTGACATTAATCTCGAACCAGAAGTAATACTGGCCGACTTAAAAAACAAAACCATTGACATACTAAACGTAACGAGAATGAAAAATACAACAAGACCACACTACGTCATTACGACAAAAAAAACACGGAAACAGAAAAAACCCTTAAAGAAAAATGCAAGACCATTAGGGCGGCCGCACATTTCCTACTTTCAGATACGATTGTCTGAAACGATTGTCGGATCCGAGCATCTGATGCTCATATAACTTTGAGTTTATATGGTACTGTCGCACACCTACGATCCTATATCGGATCGGACGTCCGAGTCGGATGCAAGCGCAGTGCGTCCGACTGGTCGGAACGACAAAAAGTCTGATCCGACTACCGAAAGGCGCGCTGTGCAATGGTTTTGTATGTCTGTACCGCTAACATACGATTCTTTGTATCAGTTTTCTATGGAGATGTGCAACGTAGAACGCCGCTGAGTCAAATGAAATTCATACTATCGGAAGTATTTTATCGGTAGTGTGCGGTAGTCGTCCGATTCTAAATCGTTTGAGACAATCGGATCTGAAAGTAGGAAATGTGCGGCCGCCCTTAAGAATATAAGAAAGAATACAGTGGGAATCGTACACCAACAAAAAATTATATCTCAGTGCCACCGCTGTCAAGCATGGGGGCACTCCACTAAAAATTGCACCCTAGCGCCGAGATGCGTCCGATGCGCGGAACCACATTGGACAATAGCTTGCCTATACAAAGGAAAAGAGGATTATAAACCAAAATGCAGAATCTGATAATTTTTCAGCCACTTTTCTACACACATAAATACGACGACGACTAGCAAAAATTTCAAATTTTGACTCGTCGCGTCGGTCCAAAGCACCTTTTGCCAGTCTTCCACTGCTCAATTTTTATGTTCTTTTGTCCATTTCAGCCTTTTAATTTTATTTACCGTCCTTAACAGTGTCTTCTTAACTTGTACACAACCATTAAAATAATAAATAAATTTTACAGCACCCTTCTGTAAACGCCGTTTTACCGTAGAGACACTGACATCTTTTGCCGGATTTCGTTAAATTGAGCCGTGATTTCTGGTGCGGTCAGACATCTGTTTCGTTTGCCGCGAACCACTAGTTATGATTTGCATGTGTCCATATCGTGCACATATCACAACACTAAACACAATAGGTACGTCGATTTCTGGTGTTTTTTGACGCCTGCTGCTGTCTAATAATATGCTGCTTAAGGGACCCACTCACACAGAGGGAAGATTGCACAGTAAACCCGCACACGCTTCCCTTAAGTTAAAACTGTGCCCTCTCAGCGTACACACACACAGTGTCTTCCACGTTAGTAGCGCGTCAGTTGTGCATTGAGATGTTAACCAAAAAACTATTTATTCATAATTTAGGGGGTGACAGTGGCGCGCGTTTGTGCTATTAAAAAAGAACATTTCCAAGAAAAAAAGTCGACGATCAAGATGGACTAAAGAATGGCTCCAAAAACGCACTGAATTTTCTCATGTTAATCTTTTGATTGAATTGCGGCTTGAACCTGCGGATGATTGGCATAACTAGTTGAAATTGAAATTTGGTTACTCCTTTACTTCAAAAACAAGATACTCGAATGAGAACAGCCATATCAGTATACGAAAGATTAGCTGCTATTTTAAGTTTCCTGGCAACCGGAAGAAACTACGAAGACCTAAAGTTTTCTACCTTAATTTCGTAGTTGTTCGAATTGAACACGCCGCTAATGAAATCGGAATGAAACCTGCAACGACTTGTGTCCACACACAGTGAAGCTTCCCCGCGCGGGTTTAACTGCACACGCCAAAAATCAAGACAGTTTTGATTCCAGCGGACTTGAATGCGCATTCCACAATTTTGGCCACAGACGAGAAGTTTTAACTGTACCCCGTACCCCGTGCATTGAAGTCTTGAGGTTTCCCTCTGTGTGAGTGAGCCCCTTAAAGTACGGCTTACTATTAGTAACTACTAAGTAGTTACTATTAGTAAGCCGTACTACTAAGTAGTTACTATTAGTAAGCCGTACTTGTTTGTGTATATGCATTAACTAAATCCATAGCTTTAGCATTCTGCGTCTAGTCCGTCAACGTGGTGCATTTTATTTGAAACTCAGTGTATATACCTATATACCTACCTATAAAATTAGCTTATTTAGCCGAATGCTTATTGAAGTTATTTTACTTTTGTCACTAACCATCAGTGTATATTGAATAATTATTAATTATTCTTAACGTTTTCCATCCGAAATTTCCGATTTCATTGGCTAGGATTCCAACGTTGATCCGGATTTTTAGAATGTTGTATTTACTGTAAGCATTGTCTGTACGACAGTAACCAGAAGCACGTTGGAAATCTGGTTTCATTGGATATCGCGAATTTTACGATGCACAAGTTGGGCCTGGCTGATCGAATTCGAGCATTAGATTGGCGCATATTTTCGTTCATCACGGCTTTTAAACCACTCTGCCGTTGACATCATCAAATGATAAATGATTTTAAAGTAAATCTTAATTATTTCTAGTTTTAATTTAATTTATTTCATTGATTTTAAAACTAAATTACTCATTTAGAAACCAGTGGAACGTCTTCACTAGATTTATCTTTATTGAAAATAAAATTCAAAGTTGCCAAAATGTATTTATTTTTTATTGAATTTTGATTGGTTATTAAACCACCTTCCGTGATATGTTTATTTAAATTCATAAAAACATTTTTTAACGCATGCCATTTTTTAATAGTGACTATTTCATTCACAAAAATTTCATCGAATCAGAGTCTATCATTTTAAACAAAAAATTGTTTCGCATCGACAAAATTTCTAATTTAAAATTTTGCTGGCGTTGTTCAACCAATAGGAAGCGAGAATGAAGCAACCAAGCTGTTTTTCAGCGGCAAATTTTATTTTGTTTTCTCGCTAACATAGTAACCGATTTTTACAATAATTTTTACAAACGTCAGTTGTAAAAGATGACAGAATAACTGCTCCAAATATTTAAGATTCGGTGATTTATCAATAATTGAAAACATTAAAAGAGCATTTCTAACATTGTAGGTACCTCTAAATACGATTAAAACTAAAGCGTCAGTGTGGCAACAGTTTACCGAATTTTGCGAGCAGCGGCATTATAATTTATTTTCGACAACAACACCTGAAGAAATTGCAAAAATATTACAAGATTGGGCATTCAACATGAAAAAGAAGAACGGAGAAAACTACAAAGAAACTAGTGTCAAATCAATGTGGTACACAACAGCATTAATGGTCCAGGAAAAATATTTTAAGGGTTATAATATCAAAATCAATCTTTTTTCCGATATCTATTTTAAGGAACCTAGAAATGCTCGTAATGCCAAAAAAAACTTCTTCAGGAAAATTCTGATACACGGACATTGAGTACCGAAGCTCTTCAATTGCCATGGCAATCAGCTGTAATGAAGAAAATCCGGAAGGGTTACAAAGAATTTTTTTTTTATGTTTTTTCATTCGAGCTTGCCTGGCGAGGCAATGAAGCTGTAAACTGCAAAATGCACTTTTTCCAAGATGGAGTAGATAATGAACACGAATTTACTGGTCGCATTGAATCTAATTCTTTCAAAAACTACTCAAGGTTGGTCTAAAGCTTTGGCTTCCAGTAAATGGCTTATAAAAATAGAAAAAACGTTAGTCTCTGTCCTGTCCGATCACTTAATTTTTTTTAGAAAATTGAGGTTCAAAAATAACAAGCGATACGATGTTCTTAACTGTTAATTCTGCCTGGACGAAAGGATTGTGGTTTAAGAACTCACCAATAGGCATAAACACCCTGGACAAAAGAATCTGCGAATCTGCACTTAATATTGGATTTGACGCCAAGAAGTTAAAAAGAAAAAATCATTCTCATAGATCTTCTGCAATAGCTGCTTTGGCCAAAAATTCGCTTGGAGAACAGCAAGTACTTAAAACCCTATATCTTTAGCTTGACGCAGTTCATCATGACAATTTTGTTCAAAATTTGGGAGGGAACAATAATGACTCGTCCAAACAAACCTCTAAGGATGTAGAATGCAAAGAATGTAAAAGAAAATGTTTATTATTATAATTATTGTTCTTTTCACATAGGCAAGAAATAAGAAATATTTTGGAATTGTTAAAATTTGTATTTAATTTAATAATGAAATTGTGTTTCTTGTTTAAATTTTTATTCATGAAATAGTCATGTCGAATACCATTCGTGATATAATTTTGCCTGACAAAATTAAAAGATTATTCTACTTACTCAAGTTTGGTGCTTGGGCAATTTCGCTCGTGACATTGACAAAAAATAACTCGCCTGACGGGTCGGTATTTTTACATGTCAATCTCACTCGCGAAATTGCCACGCAACAAACTTTCTTAATAATCATTAAATTTTGTCGGCAAAATTCTATCACTTATGGTATTACAGTGTTCTTTAGTAAGTTTTTCGGAGAAGAATATTTTTGACCTAGACTGGTTTTGCTTGTCTTACAACTGTAGAAAACTAAAACAGTCAAACATTTTAATCAACCTCTTTCAAATTAAGCGGCTTTTTCTTTAATTTTGAATATTAAATTAAATTAAAGAAGTCCATAAACTGATGAAGGTAAAGTTGCCTAGAAACCTGAACACAGTGGCAGTCACGGCTGACACCTTCTTTTTATTATTTTTTTCAACCCATTGCGGCTCAAATGAGCTCCAGGAAATTCTTGGATTAGGTGTCGATATGATGCGTTGCCAAGACCGTAATACTGAATTAAAAAAAACTCTTTGCTGAAGACTTAGCATTCCGATTTTTTTTGACAACAATGAAGTTTAATAACGTTTCATTGGTATTTTTTAGGCGTTGCTAGGCAGTGTTGGGCTTTGATTTTGGACTTATTGTTAGACAAAAATTCGATCCTATTCAAAGAATAAAGCCCCCAATGAAAACATATCAACTAAGATTTGCAATTTTTTATGTTTTTTTGTAATTTTATAACAAGCAAAACCAGACCAAAAATATTCTGCTCCAAACAACTTACTAGAAAAATTACCTCATGGGCACCCCATCCAGGGACACATTGTATATATGAGAAAATCGAGGTGAATGAAATGCAAAAGTCAGTTGCCCGCTGACCATATAAATGACTTGATTGGCGACCTATCCAACCATTACTGTAAACGCATTTTGAAGATAGAATAAAAGTTAGATAATAACTATGTAAGTTTAGGCCTGTAATATTAAAATACATTTATCGACATTCTTCTGGTTTATATTAAAATACGACTATAAAATTAAATTCCCAACATATCGTGCTAGTCAACTCATTTACTTTATAAATTCTTTTATGTGCTTTGACAGTTGATGATTTTTTCTTGAATTTTACCACACCTGATGGATGCAGCAGCACGAGGCTGACAGAAACGTTGTTGAGAAATATTTGCAGCGGCCGTCGCGTCTGCCAGTTGGGAAAAACCAAAGGGTCGTAAAACCTTTACCTGACTGGCACCGCTCACGATCGCAAGCAGTTGAATTCAATCTTTCATTCAAACGAGTCGAAAACGAACTCTTATTCAAACCAGTCGTAACCAAACCTTCAAACCTACGAGTCGAAAACATTCTCATTCAAACAAGTCACAATTCAAGTCGTAACCAAACATTCATTCAAACGAGTCGAAAACGAACTCTCATTCATAATTCAATCTAAAACCAAGACTCTGTTATTCAAATTCAGTGGAAACTCAATCCGGGAGAAGAAACGTTCAAGAACTATCTGCAATTATTCGAAATATACAAGTGCATAAGTTCGCGAGTGTTTCAATCGAAATCTAGAACACGGTCCTTCGAGCAACACACAAATTCTACAACCAAATCGACCAGACCTTCCGGCCTATCAAAATCAACCCCCAATTCACCTTACAATCGTAATGTTTTTGAAATTTCATCCAAATCAACAGGAGATTACAATCGAGAAAAAAGATGCCCGATTTTATTTGGCCGCGATCGTACAGACTGAATAAACTTGCAACTATACTGTATTGCAATGATCCCTAACATTAGAAAAAATCATAATTTAGGTTGAAAAATGGAATATATTAATTCTAAAGCACCAAATTACTATATTGCACTATGAGGTTGGCGAGTGTATAAAAAAATCAAGAAGAGATTTTGTTAGACACTGGAGTGTAACGTTTTTTATACAATCGCATTTATAGGAATCAAGTCATAAAAAATCAATAAAGGTTGTGTTAACTTACTGGCTGAATCAAAACGTAATGCACACAACGCCATCTACTGGCTTTACCGGAACCAGTATACAACGCCATGTCCATTTTTGTCATGTATGAAAGATGGCGTTATATACGGATTTCATACAAAATGTATGAGAATTTTTTTAAAATATATTTTTTTTAAATTTAAAAATAAAAATCGGTACAGCCGTTATTGAGTTATAAACCCAAGGAGGGCCCCTGAGCCCCCCTGTCCAAGTTTTAATAGTTATTCTGCTATTCGGGGCGGAGACAAATCCAACAAAACAAAGATCATAAAAATCGGTCCAGCCTTTCTTGAGTTATAGAGCCAACGGGCCCCCCTAAGCCCCCTTGTCCATGTTTTAATAGTTATTCTGCTATTCGGGGCGTAGACAAATCCAACAAATCAAAGATCATAAAAATCGGTCCAGCCGTTCTTGAGCAATCAACCCAAGCCTCCCCCCCCTGGGCCCCCATGACCATGTTTTTAATAGTTATTCTGCTATTCAGGACGGAGACAAATACAAACAAATCCAAAACCATGAAAATTGAGTTATAAGTGTTCGAACAAACCCGACTTTGTTTTATATATTAAGATATATAATAATATGTACTATAGCAGAATGCCCGGCCTTGCCAGGGGGGTGTAGCTACCATCGGGATTCCCCTTGAAGCCCCAGACCCATAGAACCATAGGGAGCCACAGGGGGGCGTAGCTACTAGTTCTAGTTACGACAAAAATATGAAAGTGGTACTGTACTAAGCACAATACATGGGGCAATAATTTTACAAGGAAACGTTTTTTTTATTTAATGGTTCGATTTGGAGATAACGGGTGAGAAACGGCGAAAGTCGCATAAAGTAATGAATTTTGAGTGGACGTGGAGTCGAGAAAATCGAGTTTAAAGTTGCTACAAGATCGGAAGTTTAATGTTTCTCAAAAAACTATTCATTTATTTCTGGCCAAAGGGCTACAGAGAATGTTTTGAAAAAATATCAGAAAAATCAAACCATGCATTAAAAATTCGAAAATTGTTAATAACTTTCTTCTGCACAGGACGCGTTTTTGACGAATTCGGATTTAATGTATTTAGAGCATTAGCTTTCATTTCTGAAAATTTTAGCTTTGTAAATTGAATGGCCGACATAGGCAACTTTGGGCCTGCGACCACTCCATTATAAGGCCAGGCCTGAAATAAAGCCATACTATTCAAGTCCTCAAAAAAGGAAATGCTTCATGGTATTGCAATATCCTCAAATGATGTGGTTAGATATGCAAATGTGCATAAAATGCAAGATTTATGTTCACTAAGGATGATAAGTGCAAATTTTTATGCCGTATTGCATACATACATATTTAACGTGTATTTATTATGGCCTTATTGTAACACAATGATTTATTAAGGCTAATTAGACCATACTTTAATAGTATATTATTCTACGAGTTCCTGTGTAAATTGGGTGCTTTCCAGCACTAGGGTTTTAAAAAAGCACGAGTGAAATGAGTGCTGTTTTAAGCCCCGAGTGCCGGAAAGCCCCTAATTTACACAGGAACGAGTATAATACAACGTTTTATAGTTCGACACCACCTTGGCAAGTCTTTAAATTGCTTAAAATTCATAAAAATACTGTGACGTTTATCTGACATTTTATTTTTACATGACAGAAGAGTGTTCACACAAGCGAAACTTTGAAAATTCTGACAATGTCGAACTATAAAAAATAATGTTTTAGTCTTCTTCATTAATTTTATTTTATTTTTTTCATTTACCGAAATAGTTCTTTTATTAAGTTAACATCAATAGATACTTTAAAAATATTAATTTTTGTAACTTTTTTTAGTTTTAATTAAGCATGGCCTTATTGTATGCACTTACTTTATAATATAGTGTATAATAAGATAAGTGAAAAACTTTTAAGTTAAACGCTTATATTTTAAAGAAACATAATAATGATGCAGATAATGTACTAAAACCTGAAAAATAATTAGGTAGGTACCAGGTACTAGTTAGTCATCACACCACTTTCCTCATCAATCTAGAGCATTGATCAGACTACAATAAAATCGTGGATTCTAGCGAATTGAAATCTGGAAACTCGATGTTCCCTTGTGAGGAGCGAGGTACGAGCAGGAACCTTTGATACGGATATTATCTTCTCTAAAGCCGGCCATTCACGCTAGGGTACACCTCATGGGTTTACCTGCACAGGTAAAACTGAAGGGTACGCCCGAGGTAGGTATCACACGTAGCGGTAAACCTGTATATCGTCTCAGTTAAAGCCTTGTCATCTACGATGGGGGACGACGACGCCATAGCATTAATGGGTTTAATGTTAGTGTTGGGTAACAAGCGAAAAAATCGTGAACGGTGGTGTAAACAATGGTTGATGAAAAGGCAACAATACTCTCACATAAATTTAATAAAAGAATTTAGAATTACGCCCAGACTTCCGCAATTACCTACGAATTAATGAACACACTTATCTCAAACTATATTGTCATTGGTGATTGAAAGGTAGGACATAGTTATGAGAAAGGCCATATCACCACATGAGATATTAGCAGTCATATTGAGATTTCTGGCAACAGGAAGAACATACGAATGTTTAAAATTTTACATCTTCTTTTGTAGCGCCGGCGCCGGGGTCTAATTCCTTTAACTTTTTCGTTAATTTTTCATACGCTGCCGCTCTTTTGGTTTTATCATGGTAGTCTCGACATTTGATTTTCTATAAACAAGGCTCTGAAAGATATATTTCAATGAAATCTTCCAAGATGTAACTTCGTTTCCGGGACATTGCGAACTACATTCACGATGTACCTACTGTTCAACTGAGACCTGCGCCCGAAATCGCTACACACGTGCAGTTTTGCCCATAGGCAAAATTGTACAGGTGTACCCGACGGGCAGAAAATATCAATTTTGGTATCCCTTGGGTCACCCGTACAGGCGAGAAAACCTGCACAGTTTTATGCCATACACGCTAGGGTTTACATGTACAGTTTTACCTGCACAAGTAAACCCATGAGGTGTACCCTAGCGTGAATGGCCGGCTTAAGGCAAATTCTAATTGTTTGTACGTCACAGGCATGCAGGAGTTCATACTGAAACATTTTTGGGTGCAATGTCTTGTTCGGAATGAAGTCAAACGAAGAAAATCATCCTTTTTTTTTTCAATCACTTCCAAGACTGAAACGAAACTATTTTTTTGTTTGGTATGATCGTATGATCTTCTTGAAGTAGTCTTATCGCTCTGATGGCTTCATCGTGAGATAACTCCAGAAAAGCGATTTATAACTTCCATTTTGTTAATTGAATTGTCTACCTTTAAACACACTAATACAGCTTTGTTTTAATCTAATGTCAATCCGACACACTTTAACCTCTAAAGTGATTTTTTGGATTTATCAGAAAAAAAAGAAAAACCTGGAATATTACATTTCGCGTTAATTCTTGTACGGAGTGTTTTATTATAATATGTATGTAAATATTATTAATAAAACTTAATAACATCTATTTTGTCACCTATTTGCTAGGTTAATCTTCTATATATTTAATCGTTGAACATGAATCAATTTGGACCAAATAAAACAGGCTGTTCTGCACCGATTTTGATAATTGTTTTTTTAAATGAAAGACATTGACAAGTTTTTTGCGTGGATTACTTTCCATTTTCAAAAATTTTACAGGTTCATTAATTATTTGCAAATCATTTTAAGGGAAAAGCGGTTCATTACAGTCATCGATTTAAATGAGTGTGAATCGTTTTAAGTGAGAAGTTGGACAACTGTAGCTAAAAATAGGTATCTTAGTCCCGCCCCTGAGGTTTTGTGAGCAACTTGGCTAAGGAACACATCTGGATGGATGTTTGGGTGCGGAGTGTGGAGAGTGTGAAATAGAGGACGAATGAAGCTGTGTAAAATACAATTCTTTTATCGCATAATTTTTCTTGCCGAAAAATTGGTTTACCAATTCCACAATATTTTATGACCTGCGACTTTCTCAACAAATCAATCGAGAAGCGGAAGATTTATTGTTTAATCAAATGTATGAAACGGCTAATAACGTGCCGTTATTGATCATATACTTCAAGAGGTTTTCCATCACAGGACTGGTAGTAATGTCTTCTGTTTCGTACATTCGATGGCCTCCGTTTCTACATTAGCGAACAATTCAATCAGGGGCATCTTACACCGCACAATGAACAAGTGTTTACGCAAAACATTGTATATAAAGAAATTATTCCGTCTTATTTTTTTTAATGATTCAGACAAGGCAAATGAAAAATTGTAATATGTAATATGGTAACCAGTCTTTATTCAACACTATTTACGTAAGTATTCACTTTTTTCTTATTTTTACATTGATTTGATTACCAATTCAATACATACCACTCGAATTTCGAGTGACGGGCGATCACTAGTATATGTAGTTCTATAGGTACCACCAAGGATAAGGAGTTTATTCTGTTACCTGTCCAAGAGCGGGTGTCGGAACTCCAGCGGTTTTCTTACAACGAAATTTCGTTAAAAAAACCATTCCATTCATTTTGTTACTAAAGGTTATAATATACAATGAATGTGTGTCTAATAAATTGTAGTCTGAAATTAATATCATTATTTGAAATACGGCCGGACGGTCACGCACTTTGTTGTTTGCGGTTGGCAATGCGTAGGAAGTCGGGTATTTGGTGCGTAGCGCTAATTTCGGTAATGCGTTGACGTTCAAGGTTGATGGAGGCCCGTTTAGGCTCACCTCTTACTTAATAATAACAGATACGTGATAGACTCTGATTCTCTACTTCCACTTCTAAAGCTCATGTGCTAATAATGGAGACTGATATTCATGTTTTGTTGTTTTTTTTTTTCAGTTGTGTTTTGATTTCAAAATTTAACTACTGTTCGGAGGTGTTCTGATAATTATCTATTCATTTAGGATTCTTACCTTTTTTGACATTTGCCGTAAATTACCATCGGCTTAAATAATGTGTAATAGTAATTTACGTATAGAGGGCCGAAAGTAACAGTTTACGCCAGAGGACGACTTTGAGGCCCGACGAAGGAGGGCCTTTAAGTCGTTTGAGGGCGTAAACGGTCTTTCGGCCAGAGGTTCGTTCAACGTTTTACGCACAATTCACAATTAATAGTTATAATTATTATAAATAAATGTTCATTTCTTTTGTGATAATTTTGCGGGCTTCCTCTTACGGGCTTTTTCTTTACGGGCTTCTACTTTACGGGCATTTACTTTATGGGCGTAACGTTCCATTTTCAATAATGGTAACTAAGATGTAAACCAATATAAAACATGCAGTTGTGCGTAAACTATTTTTTCTACGATCATCATTGTAAATAGCTAAAATTGTATATTCTGCTATCTATGTAGGCCGGTCCTTACGCACAGCCGTGTGTAAAGTAAAGCGATCGCACGGGTAGGGATATTTCTATGGTTATTTCGATCAAAATTGACAAGACTGACAAGTGAATTTATTTTAAACTTGCAGAATCTGTACTAGAACACAGTAAAACGGTTTTCTTATTACCATATTGACAATAAAAGTTATAAAAAATCAGGACGAAGCCATTGAGTGTTCTTCCCTTAATAAATTTCATAAAGAAATAGAAGTAAAATAAGGTAACATTTACCGCAAAAATATCAATGTCTTTAGTGTTTAGCGCTAGTGACGATGAGTTTTGTATGCTCTCAGATCGAATCGAAAAGCACCTACTTAAATTGTACATATAAATCTACAAGAGTTGTTCTGAAATAATATTAAACAAATAATGATTGAAGTTGAGTTACGCAGGAGCACGGGAAGGTGACCGACTGTGTAGTATGGAATAATAAATAAGATAAAAGGGGACATAAGGGTTAAACTTGAAGGCGTCGAATGTACTGGAAAATCATTAAATTACACAGGCCTGCGAAATTAAACTTTTTTTTCCCCCTCCAATAATTATGTTATTTTTTTAAATACCTAGGTATGTTAATAGTATATTATTTAATGAGCATATAATGGTGGCTATTATACACGAGAATGGAAATTAAAATACGAGCCGCAGGCGAGGATTTTAACCATTCGAGTGTATACTAGCCACCATTATATGCGAGTGAAATACGACGTTTTATCTACAACTGCACTTTTAGAATAAAAATTAGAAATTAAACCTTGTTAAAAACTTGACGTTGAGAAAAAAATGTCAATATTCATTATTTCATGGCCAGTTAATAATAATTCTTAAAAACCTAGCCTGACTGTCTGTGTTCAATAGACCTAGTATTTATAAGTTACATGTATAATACGTAAATTAAATCAGTTCTAGATAAAGAAATAAAGAAAGAATAAAACAAACCTTGTGAAAAACTCGACGTGGAGAAGAAATGTCAACAGTTGTCAATATTCATTATTTCATGGCTAGTTAATAATAATTCTTAAAAACCGGGCCTGGCTGTCTGTGTTTAATAGACCTAGTTAAGTATTCATAGTTACAAGTATAATACGTCAATTATTAATCAGTTGTAGATAAATTAAAATACATCTTTGTTTTTTTTTCTAGCACATCGAGATTTTTTTTATTGATAACATGCATATTTTAGTAATTTTAGCCAATTTTCATGAGAATACAATGATTAATGAATTTGAAATTAAATTTGTACTTAAAAAAACAACAGTATTAGTTGAAAATAGTGCTAAAGAGACTAAGTAAATCAAAAAGGCTAATAGTATCTTTTTCTACTTTCTTCAAAACTCCCGTTCAATCTTTTTCTGTTATGCTTTCTATCCGGTTCATCTCTCTTCAACATCCAGCAGTAGTTTGCCATCATGTTTGCGTCCCACCTTCCTTGGTATCTATTCTCCATAACTTTAATACAGTAGAACCTCGATTATCGGAACCTCGTTCATCCGAACCCTCAATTATCCGAACGATTCCTCGCGCAGTTTTAATATATTTCTCACGGCGCGCAGATAGAAATGTGAATGCCGAATTGTTCCTTTTGCATTATAATTTTATTTGTTACTTAATTTGTCCCATGGCTTCAACGTCGAGTCCTTCAACTTCCAAGCGGAAACGTAATGTTTGGAAATCCTGTCGAAGTTAGATAAGGGCGAACCCACGTTTGGATTACCCGAACTTTTGATTATCCGAACTAGTCTCGGTCACAATTGGTTCGGATAATCGAGGTTCTACTGTATCTTGGTGGAAGCGCTCTCCTTGTTCTTCACTTACGGCACCAAGATTCTCAGGAAAGAAGTCAATATGAGAATGCAGAAAATGTAACGTTATATTCATATTGCAACCCAGTTTATGAAAATTGCTGAGCATATTATTCAGTATATTTTCATAATCTGGGGTTTTTCTGTTTCCTAAAAAATGTTTCACTTCCTCTTCAATTGAACATTGAGCGTTCTGTTAGGTTAATGCTAGTAATACGCGGTAGTACTAAGAAAAATGAAAAAAATTATTTTCTCAAAAAATTTACGTGATGGAATTTTTTTATTATTTTTTTCGTATCTTAGTACCTAATACCTACCATAATTGCTAATTAGTTTTTTAAGGGGAAAACCATCGCAGGCCTGTGTTATTTATAGTTCGACACTGTCAGAATTTTCAAATTTTCGCTTGTGTAAACACTCTCCTGTCAGGCAATAAGAAAATGTCAGATAAACGTCACACTATTTTTATGGATTTTAAGCAATTTAAAGACTTTCCGGGGTTGTGTCGAACTATAAAACGTTGTATTACACTCGTTCTGTGTAAATTTGGGTGCTTTCGGGCACTTATTAAGCCCTAGTGCTCGAAAGCACCCAATTTACACAGGAACTCGTATAATAAATAACTATTATCACTATTTTATGCAATTTTATGCAAGAAATAAACCTCTATAAACTTACATCAAATAATAATAATAATCATAAGATTATTCTGTTGTGTCTGCATCTTGTAGCCAGACCACAAACAACAACAAAACCAATCATATTGACCATTCTCTTATATTTAACAATTCTTAAGTGGCAATGAAAAAATTATTCAAATAATTATGACAATGGAATTATTGAGCTAACTGTTCAATAAATTTTTTTATACTATTAATTACTTTTTTCTACCTGTGATCGTAGAAAAAGCATAGTACATAAAGCTCGAGTGGTAAAGCATATTACACACTCCTGGAATTACACACTCGGCGCTAACTTCAGACAGATCATTGGGTAGTACATGTAATAATACATGTATTCAATTATTTTTCACTTTTTGAAGTCGGTTCTCTTTTTGTAAAAGCAAATTTTTTCTTCTTCAACTTTCGGAGGTCCCAGATGTAATCGCGTTATGGACATTGAATCTGAAATTTATATAAGATAAGTTAAAACAAGTTCTAGTTGTGGTTAAATTTTTTGCTAGGATTTCCATAATACGCTTAATATAACGATTTCCTCGATTTAACATAGAACTGCCCGTAAGGGTTAATGCCAAATATACCTTTAGATTACGAATACTTCTTGTCAAAAACCTTTTTATAACGAATTTTCAATCATTACAGCATTGAATAAACGATTTTTGTCAACTTATAACCTTTACATAATATCGTATCCTACCAATCAAGCACACACAATTTTACAATACAAATTCATATCTCGCCAGGTTCAACCAAGTTAAATTTATCGTAAAACAATCATTATTGTTTGATGTAAAGTAATGTAAACACTGGTGTTAGTAAATTTAAAGTTGCAATGGCTGAGAAACGAAAAAGATGTCCTTAACCGTCGCAGAGAAACGAAAAATTATTAAGTACGTAAGCGAGAATCCTACAAAAAAAAAAAAACTTGATATCGCTAAAGAGTTCAAAATTCCCGCAAGTATACATTGGCCCACAATACGTCCGTAATTTTGAGGTTAATAAACAACTTTTCTTACATTGTTAAAACCAATTTTAGACCAACCTAACCTCTATATAACAAACCTCATTGTAACAAATTACTTGGTATAACGAATATTTTCTAATTCTCTTCAGCTTCGTTATATCGAGGTTGCACTGTATATAGGACTAAAAAATGGTAAAAAGTTATAAGAATAGTTATAAAGAATTTGAAGAGATGTTTTTTCGGTATGTTTGCAAAGTGGATGTGAATGAGCCCTTACACTTATAGGTGTACATAAAATTAAGGTTTTACACATTCGCATTTGTGTTATTTATGCAAAAACAAATTATTAAAATCTTAACAAGATCCAAGAGACTTTTGCGCAATGTATGTATGTAAGTATGTAATATGTATTTTCCATTTTCCAGACATAAAATTACATACCAGAAACTCATATACTCCTTAAAACTCTGTTGCTGATTTTATTTTTGCTTTTATAATAATAATAATAATAAAATAACGTACATAAACATAACTTACAACGTAAGGACTGACATTCTTACACTCCCAATGAGTTCATAGAAGCACTTGTGATTGGATGAACCCAAGCATTTCATACTCTGTAATATAAATACAAAGCAACGAATTTCAGACCTGTCGTTTAAAAAATAAACTGTGACTAGGTATCTACAATATCCTATACTAGCAAAGTAACAATAGTATATTACATAACAATGTTGTTAATTTACAATTTTAGGTGATAAGTTAGTGATACCTAGTAAAGACGCTTCTCCAATAATGAGGTCCTCAATAAAGTTGACGAAGAAATCGGTGAACATAATAATATATACATAAAATGAAGAAAAAATTTGACGATTTTTCTCGATTTCCATGGGTTTCCCTAATAAGATCCTGATTTTTTGACAATGGAACCACCTCAAGAGTATACCCTTTCAAATAAAAGAAGAATTTTGTAAATCGGTCCACAATTGACGAAGAAATCGGTGTACATACATGAAGTCGGTTAATAAAAGGGAGCGAAAATTTGTCGATTTTTCTCGATTTTCATGGGATTCCCTGATCAGATCCTGATTTTTTAACAATGTAACCATCTTTAGAGTATACTCTTTCAAATAAAAGAAGAATTTTGTAAATCGGTCCACAATTGACGAGGAAATCGGTGTACATACATGAAGTCAGTTAATAAAAGGGAGCGAAAATTTGTCGATTTTTCTCGATTTCCATGGGATTCCCTGATCAGATCCTGATTTTTTAACAATGTAACCATCTTTAGAGTATACCCTTTCAAATAAAAGAAGAATTTTGTAAATCGGTCTACAATTGACGAAGAAATCGGTGAACATACATGAAGTCGGTTAATTAAAGGGAGCGAAAATTTGACGATTTTTCTCGATTTCCATAAGATCCCCTCATCAGATCCTAAAATGGTGACAATGGGACCAATCTGTAAGTATACTCTTTCAAATAAAAGAAGAAGTTTACAAATCGGTTTATAAATGACGGTAATAAACATTAAAAAAAAACACAACCGAATTGATAACCTCCTCCTTTTTTGAAGTCGGTTAAAAATTTGCCATAATCACAAACGTTGCACCTGACGTTGGATTTTCGGGATTTGAAAAATGTTCCATGTGCAGCGAAGCAGCGGGCCTCGTTTGCATTACCTAACGCTTAATTAACAAATTATTATTAGTATTAAGAATCGAGCACAGGCACAACGCATAGCGCGACACTCTACTGAAGGCTATCGACACGTGTTTACACCGATTGCACAAAAACTTCTTCATTTGTTCAAGTTCATGAACTCATAGGCGGAGGGTGAAATAAAAGGTTAGAAAAATGTTCAAAAAAGAATTCAGATTTCAGCAAAATGGTAAACAGAGTTTTTTTTTATTTTGCCGAGTTCTACTTGTGGTTTTTTGCTAGGACTTCCATAACGTATATTCTAACGAGTGAGCAACAAAATTCGTGATCGCAGTTGGCTCAACGTATATCGGTTCTTTTACTTTACTGTTTACATTAATCGTCAATTCACATTACTCGATGACTTTTTACACAATCGTATCGATCAAGAATCGACTCAAAATTTTGGATTCAGAGCCTCGTACGATCACGAATTTTGTTGCTCACTCGTTACTACCAACTGAACATATCAAATCCAAAGTTTTATCACAAAAGAATATTTTGTTTTTGTTTTTTCGTTATAATTAAGAAGTTATATCGAATTAAAAAGAAATTTTCGAACCCAGTACCGAGGACGCGCCGAACAAACCCGAGCATTTGTGACGTCACAATATTAGTTTCTACAGGTTTCTACTAATTATCAGAAGCAGCTGGTACACTGTTTCACTTTGACATCTTGTCGGACAGTAATGTCATGCAGCGCCTTTTTTAAAGTATGCGATATGACACAACGTATATCGCGTCCTCAACAAAGTAATTTAGTTTTTACGTCAGTTATATTGCAAATGCATATATATGGGCCTGGTCTGTCCCACTTTGGTGCACGTGGTTTCCAAAATGCAACGATTTTGTTTTTGTGCTAAATTGTAAGTATAATAATAATTGATTATAACATTATTTATTCAATAGGATTTTCGTTGTCAGATACACATACTAGAAGAAGTAGAAGACCCTTACGAATCTGTATAAGATGTCTTTAGATGAAGGTGATCCTTATGTTGATTCGACTGGAGAGTATGGATCAGACGAGAATTATATTCACCAAGCGACGAGGGTTCTATCACAACATCGGAAGAAAGCGAAAACTCTCATTCAGACGAGATTGGATCGTGAAATCCAGAATCCGTCAAAAAATGCAAGTCCAAAATGATGCAGCTCAATGTACACAAGTCTTGGATATTTCACAAAGTATTGAACGTGAAGACACATCCGAGAATCAGGAAGAATCGGATGAATACAGACTTTAATTTTGAAGTCTACAAACAGTAAATCTTCGTCCCAATGCTAGTCCTCGAGATGTTTTTTGAAAATATATTTACGGAAGATATACTGCAATTTATAGTTGATTGCACAAATAATTATGGAAAAGCTTTAACTACAACAAACAGACCTAAGACTAAAATAGCGCGAGATGCTAGCTTTCGTCCTGTTCCTCCTGATGAAATGAAAAAAATTGCCTTATGTATGCTACAGGAACAAGTTTCTACTTCAAATATGCGGCGCTTTTGGAACAAATATTGTTGTTTTATTAGTTAGTTTTATGTTGTTCTACCACTTTTTCAAAGAAAAAAGAAAAAGTACAAGCTGTTCCGGATATCATGTTCATTGCCCAATTTCAGTCTGTTTATGATCCGCCCAAGGAGCTATATCTTTAAATGAGTAACTGTTACATTTTTGTGGCAGTTTAGTGTAGCTCCACCATCATCTTCACAATAATTGGTTCGTTCTACTCTTGGCTTTTGGAACAGTTGATGGTTTGAGTCTTCAGGGAACTTACAAACTGGTGGGCCGTTGGGTTTCAAACTTTTAGAGCCGAGTCTTGATTGAACCTTCCTGGGCTGAAGCATTGAAACACACGTTGTTTCAAGGAGCAGCACACTTTTCTGAAAGATGTTAAAGTTGAATTAATTCTACTTGTTTCCATTGATCGAGCCTAAAAGCAAAAAAGCAAACGTAACCCCATACTTACCGGGGTGCATTCTTCTGAAACGAATAACTTTACGTCGTCTTCACGTTGCAGACAAACGATGTAATATTGACAGCATTGAGACTTACCGAGAACAGAAGACAGAACAGGATAGAATGGACAGAATGCCCAAAAATGCCCGGCAAAATTTGGTACACATCTGGTACACATGCGCAATGTGAAATTACCTTCCCCTCACCTTGTCGCCCCCGGGGTGCATCCACAAACTTCGTGCTGCGAATTTCCTAATAGAACCATCACCCGTCTGTTACCGAATAATAACTGACACTTCTGACACTGACATCCAGAGAGACATCTGCTGACATCTGATAGTGAAATTGTTAACTGTTTAACATTATGACGTCAGAACCAATCATGGCGCGTTCGTAGTCACGTGACTTTTTTTTTTAATTTTATCAATTTTAAATTGTTTATAATTAATTTTAAAAAAAGTTTTGACAGTTTTTCGCATCGGCTATCCATATAATTTATTCTAAAGTTTCAGAATACATTAAAAAAATCAATATTAATTTTTTCCAAAAGCCTAATTAAAAAAAAAATAAGACGGAATAATTTCCTTATATACAATGTTTTGCGTAAACACTTGTTCATTGTGCGGTATAAGATGCACCTGACTGAATTGTTCGCTAATGTAGAAACGGAGACCATTGAATATACGAAACAGAAGACATTACTACTACATTTGATTAAACAATAGAATTTAGTAGAAACTAAATAACATATGCCTTTAGTTGGTCAGTTTCTGGCTGGTTGAAGGGGTGTCGGAGGGTGGGTTAGGGTTAGTCCCCGTAAAGTTTTCAGTAATTATTTTTATTTCATACTGTGTCATATTTGTTAGTTTTACGTCAGAGTTTTGAGTCCGGAAAATGGGACTTTACAGTACAAGTTCTGTAAAAAAAAATACAATCAACAAATCAAACTGTTGTCATTATTGCTGGTCCCTTTCTTTAGAATTTGCCCCGATGGTATATCAAGTTACTATCACCCCGCACGCAAACGTCCATCGGGCACCACGTCCATCCATCCATTCCCTAGACCATTTGCTCAGGGGTGGGGCTAAGATATCTATATTTAGCTACAGTTGTCGAACTTCTCACTTAAAAGGATTCACGCTCATTTAAATGGATGACAGTAATGGACCGCTTTTCCCTTAAAATGATTTGCAAATAATTAATGAACCTGTGAAATTTTTGAAAATGGAAAGTAATCACCGCATAGAACTTGTCAATGTCTTTTATTTAAAAAAAAAACAATTATCAAAATCGGTGCAGTATAGCCTGTTTTATTTGGTTCAAATTGATTCATGTTCAACGATTAAATATATAGATAGGAAATGTACTGTGGTTGAGCAATTTGGTCAAAAAAGACTCTTATTGAAAAATATCTACTAGTTTTCTAAAAAAAAGAAATATATTGGCATAATTACTCATCTTTGAAGTTTGTATAGTAAATGTAGTAGATAGCAGTATACATACAATATACAATATATTGTTCGGCAACGACAGTATGTTTATTTACAGTTGTTATCAAATAGCCAAGTCAACCCACAGAACATCCACTAGATACAACTACATACATACAACTTGCGATCCAACTTTCCCTGTCGTTTGACCGAACAATCTGATTGGTGAAACATACTAGACATAAGCCCATTTATAAACCAGAAGAATGTTCTTAAATCCAGGTGGAGTAAATTTAAATATATCTAAGTCGAACTCCACAAACTTTAATAACTGTAAAATTACTAATGGAACATGTTTCGGCAGAACACTTCTGCCATCATCAGCCCTAATTTAACAAGAGATTAATGATACAGTTGATGAATTACAAGAGGGGTTCTTAAAGAAAACAAAAATTATGACATTGACGTAATTTTGAATTAAATTTGACGTTTTCAAAGGATTACATGATTTTTAAAAGATTTCGTAATAACAACATTTTATAAAATGTAAAAATTAAAAATGGATCAAAGAGAATCTGGTAAGTTTGTTTGAGTGGTGAAAAATTAAAATAGTGAATTAATAATGGGATTATTGAAGTTATTCTGTTAATTTAAACAAGATCTGTTTTCCAGTTTCAAGGCTTTCCTTATTTCCAAAGTCTCAAGAAAATCTAATTTCCGGCCTTTATTGCATTTATGAATCAATTTGGAATTTGATGGTGAAAAACTATGTTTCGTTATTAATATATGATTGGCGAAAGAAGAAGGTGTTGATGGTGGAGGATCAAGATCTGTGTTGTTATAGATGTGCCTGAAATGTTCTTTAATACGGTCTGATATTTTGCGACCTGTCTGACCTATGTAGAATGACTCACAAGAAGAGCAGTTTAATTTGTATACACCTGATGATGATTTGTAATCTAATGGATCTTTATTTTTAATAAAAAATCTGGATAAGTTGTTCTCTGTTTTAAATGAAACTTTAAAACCGTATTTTAGAACATTTCTCATATATTAATAACGAAACATAGTTTTTCACCATCAAATTCCAAATTGATTCATAAATGCAATAAAGGCCGGAAATTAGATTTTCTTGAGACTTTGGAAATAAGGAAAGCCTTGAAACTGGAAAACAGATCTTGTTTAAATGAACAGAATAACTTCAATAATCCCATTATTAATTCACTATTTTAATTTTTTACCACTCAAACAAACTTACCAGATTCTCTTTGATCCATTTTTAATTTTTACATTTTATAAAATGTTGTTATTACGAAATCTTTAAAAAATCATGTAATCCTTTGAAAACGTCAAATTTAATTCAAAATTACGTCAATGTCATAATTTTTTATATTCTTTAAGGTAAGAACCCCTCTTGTAATTCATCCATTGTATCATTAATCTCTTGTTAAATTAGGGCTGATGATGGCAGAAGTGTTCTGCCGAAACATGTTCCATTAGTAATTTTACAGTTATATTAAAGTTTGTGGAGTTCGACTTAGATATATTTAAATTTTAATAAGCCCATTTGTTCAATGGCGGTTTATATCTGACCTGAGCTTCGCTTAAGGCCAAATAGGAGATCAAGTGTGCGACGAACACAATCATATCGGAAAAGTATTTGCGCATTTATATGGAAATGGTTGGATAAATTGTTGAAACAAAAACGTATTTAAAATCCATTGACAGGCAGAATATTTGCGCTACCATTCCATAAAAAAAAATGCTCAAACGGAAAAAAAAAACTGCCAGCCAGCGACGCTTCTACATTATCCACAGATTTTTAAATTTGGTCTGATAGATCCGTCCGTAACAGGATTTTTGAGTTTCCGTTGACAATTTTCTCAACAATATTTGTTGAAATGTACAGCTTTGGCCACATAAATCTCGTACAAAATAAATTATAATATAATATTAATTTTTCGTTGACCGATTATTAAGAGCCAATTTAACGTTTGATTTTGACTAACAAATCGATCGTTAATGTACCTCATTAATGCACGATTTTACAATAATTAATTCATAGATTTTTTTTTTTGCATTAACGGCATTCAAACCCGCGTCTTTTAGGTTGTGAATTCGCGCTTCTCTCCATACAGCCATTTGCGTGTGTCACTTTTGTATGCAATTGCGCTACTTATCTTAGTCGCTACACATGATTGCCGACTTTTCGCTGACAACAAACTGAAACATGCATTATCCAATACTGCAGACGGTAGTAATTCAGGATTTTCTAGCTTCATTTATAAATTTACACAAATTAACAGCATTTTAACAATGACGAACTGTTTTTATATGGCGACTTCATTTGTTTTCATAGACAACTATGTTTATGGCATCAGTGACAATTACTTCATGAATTGAAATTTCAGAAACGGATTTTTATCCCTAGATTAAAAGGCTTTCGGTCAACGAGAAAATATTGTAATCAACTCGTATGTTAATGTGCGATTAATAATCTCGACAATTAAAGGCACTCGCTCCCTACGGTCGCTCGTGCTTTAACCAGCCTCGATTATTAATCGCCTTCATGAACACACTTGTTTATTAAATAGCTATTAATTAATACTATAATATTAATCCTTTTTAATTATTACAAATTTCATCTCAATAAAATTTGATCCTTTGATTTACGCAAATTCATGTTTTTTTTTTGTCAAAATTTGTTCTACAACAGAAATTATTGGAAAAATTTGTCGTGATGTCAAAATGAGGTTGTACGAGATTTATGTGGCCATAACTGTATATTGCTGCCGGGCGTTGAATGTAACTTTTTTATTTTTGAATATTTTTCGTTGAATTTTGTGGGCGTGTTGATAAAATCTTTGCAGCTACAGAGCGATTTTTTTAAATAAAAAAAATGCGGGAAAATGTATTTTGGACGGGCAGCAATGTACATGCCGCTAGAGAACCCTCTTAAGCCTTGGATAAATTGTATAAGTTGTGCAAGTTTAGTAAGTTGAACTAAGCTGAGATTGCGCTTCGTTAAACCGCCAAGATCGTAGTTTCAAGTGTGGCTTTTTAACCTCAAATAGTATATTTCGGTACAAGTGTGCTGTCAACGCACTTTTCAGGGGCAAGGGCGAATTTTTGCAGCACGAGGTGAGAGCCGAGTGTTGCAATGAGCCCGAGCTATAAAATTTACTTGTTGTTAAAAGGAGAATTTTGACGTTCAAAGCCTACTGAGTCTATGACTCATTTTTAAAGGCCATGTATTTATACGTTAGTTTTCAGTTAGAATGTAAAAAATACTTATAGAATACATAAGAGATGATTGAGAGAAAAAGAATCATTAATTTTTTATTGTTACAGCGCTTGCAGGTGCCGTAGATGTCCCAGTAGTAGCGCTTTCTATCCAACTAAAAGACCCAAGAGATGTAATAGTGAGCAGAGGACAACCTGCAACTTTGCGATGCGATGCAAAGGCTTTAACACCAGGTCTAGAAATAAATTGGTTTCACAATAACATACCAATCAAAAACAACGACACCAAATGGTATGTACAGAGAGATGGATCTTTGTACTTTCCAAAAATTGGAGGCGGTAAGAAAAACAACGTCTTCACTGGAGAATATCGATGTCGAGCAACTGCTCAAAATGTTTCGATGCTCTCTAATCCTGCCAAATTAAAAATTGCCTGTAAGTAATAATGCTGCATTGATGAAATTGTTGCACCAATTTATGGTTTCAGCTTTTGGTGATTTCGGCAAACAACCAAGTAATCTGAGTGTTCCAGAATCGCAACCTGCAGTTATTTTCTGCAATATAAACTCCGTTCCCATTGCAGAAATTAGATGGGAACAAGATACCAAACCTCTACCTCATAATAAAAGGTATATTTTGTACATCATAAACAGTAATCTTAATATCTGGCATTAATTTTTTCTAATATAAAACGCGTTGTGGTGGCTTCTCAGAATCGCCCTCAACGCAAGATTCGTGTCGTGGACTTGTAAAAACCACCACAACGCGTTCTATCAAACTCAAAAAGGCGGCAGCGCGAAATTCGTGTTGTAGTTCTTTAAATATTATTTTGCCTTGTGGTGAACGCGTTCTGAACTATCGTTGATGCAGCCATGATCACACGATGGACCTGTAGACGCTGGTAGTACATAGTGTAAGATCCCGACCTATGTCCACCTTCCCTCATCCTTTTTTCTGATCAAATGCGAAGAACACAAAAGTAAAAACAAATTAACTTTATTTTATTATAGGCTGGGATGTGTATATCTATATTTTTGTCCAGATCTTCCCGATTTTTATTTTCAACTAGCTGACCCGGGGAACTTCGTACCGCCTCAGAATCAATAAATGTTGTGTTAACTTATTATCTGAATTAAATTCATTTTTTTATCAAAGGATAATGCACACATCGCCATCTACTGGCTCTACCGGAACCAGCACACAACGCCATGTTCACTTTTGTTTCTGTCATGTATCAGAGATGGCGTTATATACGGATTCCATACAAAATGTGAGAAAAATTTTTCCGTTAATTTTTCCGATGTTTTAATAGTTATTCGCCCCCGCAAAAAAAACCAGTCAATCCGTTCTCGAGATATCATAAAAAAACTTGTGTGTGGAGTCAATTTTCATTTTTAAAGCCCAGTACGACAAATTTTGGTGGCCGGCGTTATTATCGTTGCCCCGTACCAAAGGGGTCCCCCTTGGCCACTCCTGTCCCCAAGGGGGCTTCCGTACCAGGGGGGCTTTGTTATTGTTGTTGTCCTGTACCAAGCGCCCCGCCCCCTGTAATTTTTCCGTGTTTTACTAGTTATTCTGCTATTCGGTGCGGAGGCAAAGCCAACAAATTAAAGATCATAAAAATGGGTCCAGCCGTTCTTGAGATATTAACCTAAGGGGACCCCTGAGCCCCGTGTCCATGTTTTAATAGTTCTTCTGCTGTTCGGGGCGGAGACAAATCCAACAAATCAAAGATTATAAAAAATAAACCCAAGGTGCCCCCTGGCCGCCCATTTTTTTTTGTAATAAAAGTCTTTGTTTTCGAGATAAAAATCATTACAAATTTGGTCAAAATCTGCCGTCCGCTACTGTGTTAAAGGTGATTAAAAATGTATTTGAATTTTTTGAAGTGTCACAGTTTACCGTCATAACTTACTGTTCTATCTACATGGGAGTTTATACAAATGCTGAGTTGATCGACATGTTGTATGGAAGAGCCTTAGGAAACGCTTGTGAGGGTCAGCGTCTCTATCATGACGTTTCCAGAACGTAGATTTCCGGATAGTCGCACATTTAGCTGTATTGTTCAACGCGTTGTCCGCGCCGATGACACTAATGTATTACTGTCAATTTCATCGGCGCGGACAACGGTTCAACGACTCCGAGAAACAATTTCGTACTTATTCAAACGACCGCGGTCGAGAGCGGGCGGAACGTATTTTGGACACTGAGCCAGAAATTCTGGACCTCGTTGAAGAGTAACATCCAAAAGCTGCAGGCATTCAAAACTTGAGGAGCTCTCTCGAAGAATAAGATTTTGTGAGTGGTTACTCCAAAGAAATGAAGAAGATTGTTGATAAACTCTTATAACCGACCATGTGCGGACCCGGCTTGATCAAAATTTTCTGTATATACAGTGTTATTCATGAAGTGTGGCAAAAATTGCTCTGGAAGAATGAATGAGATATGCAAAAATTCGATATGTCAAAGTTACATAGTTTTCATAAAATTTAACTTTGAAAAATGTTATCCAAACCGTCTGAGAACCACTGACAAAAGCTAACGACGATCAGGATTGAATATTTATCATTCTGAAAAACACTAAATAGTGATAGACAATGAGAGTTCCTTCGTACCGATAGGTAACTGCAAAAAGTTGACCCTTTTTAGTTTCTATCGAATTCAATGTACCATCAATAAAAATAACATTAGTTGAGTTTAAGATTTTGTATACGACGCGACGGTGTTTGTCGCACTGGGTATTTGCAGTCAATTAACAATGTTCTTTTTAATTTAAATTTATCTTCTAATATATAAAAATCTCGTGTCACCGTGTTTGTGGTCGAACTCCTCCGAATCGACTCGATCGATTTTTATGATTTTTTTTTTTTGTATATTTGGCAGGTATGAGAATAGAATAAACTATTTTTTACATGGACATGGGGGCCCAGTGGGCCCTCTTGGGCTGGACCGATTTTTATGATCTTTGTTGGATTTGTCTCCGCCCCGAATAGCAGAATAACTATTAAAACATGGATATGGGGCCAGAGAGACCCCTTGGGTTTATAACTCAAGAACGATTTTATGATATTTGATTTGTTGGATTTGTCTCCGACCCGAATAGCAGAATAATTATTAAAACATGTATATGAGGGCCCAGGGGGGGGCCTGTGTTATTAATTCTGAGGTGGTATAAAATTCGCCGGGTCAGCTAGTTACTGATAAATTTTTGGTATAGAGTTGGGGGAGCTTATTTTCCCCCCAATTGGCAAGAAGATCAATTTTGAGGTTGTAAAAAGCACATCCTTTTGAAACCTTTTTATGTGCAAGGGTATTTTAAATCTGATTCCATATTTGCAGTCTTCAGTTTTCTTAAGTCGATCTTGATAATTTTGGGAATAACAGGGCTTCCAGCGATTCACTTAATTCACTTCAATTCACTTAATGAAAAAGTATCACACTTAATTCACTTAATTGGAGATTCATTCACTTAATTCACTTTAAACTCGCAAAACAAAATGTTAAAACCAAAGATATATTTTAGGAATTAAGAAGAATAAATCTGAGTCCAACCCTGCCTGAGTCTAACAAACTGCAAAAAAAATTCTGGGAATAATACGGCGGACCAATGTAAGCTAAATCATTTGACGCCTGAGTTTATATGCACAATCGCTGGGCTGGTCTTCTGCATCACTGCACGTGCTAGCGCCCCGAACACAGTCACAAAAAATGATTTTGTTTTGCCTTCACTATAAACATCAGAATTTCCAACAGTTTGTTGTCGACCGTCGTTCTTACTTCTTGCTCAAGTTTTCAATGGTGCTGAAAATTATCTTCGTTGTAAAACATAAAAAAATTGTAATTGCCGCATTGTAATATTAATAATAGTTGATAATAAATACTAATCTTATGTCGCGGAAGTGTTGTTGCGCCCGGAGTGGTTTTCGAGAAAAGATGCCACTGGACATTTAATTTCCGAATGGTGCACAAAAAGTGATGAGTCTGCTGTATTTTGCAGACTATGTCATCTAACGTTGTCATGTAAATCGAACGGTACGTTAAAATTCGACTTTAAGTGTGGTAAGTTGACAATAGGTGATTTTCAGGATACCAATCTTTGTACCAACACAGTCAAACCAAATCTCATGTCAATAAAGTAAAAGTAGCACTAAGTTCGTTACAATTAAAATTGGAACAACGGGCGAGCGGGGATGTTATACAGCCTAAGACCGACATCGCTCTGGGAAGTAATTTATTGGATGATGCCACTAAAGCTGAATTATTATGGACCATGAAAGTGATACAATCAAATTATGCAGCCGCTTCGTGTGATCATATCGGAGACCTTTTCAAAACCATGTTTCCCAATAACAACTCGTCAGAAAATTTTCGTTTGGGACGTACAAAATGTGGTTACTTAATGACTCAAGCATTAGGGCCTTATTTTAGAAAAATACTCCTAGTTGACATTGGTAACTCCTTTTTTACATTGATGTTTGACGAAACTGTTAATAATGAGAAAGTCAAAGAATTGCAAATTCAAGTCCGGTATTTTTCGGAAAGTCAACGAAAAATTGTAACTAATCATTTAGAAACGTTTTTCATTAGCTATGCTACAAGTGATGTTTTAAAGACAATGCTAAAAAGTGCTATGAATAATGCAGATTTAGGTTTTATAAAATTATTATCTTTGGGAAGTGATGGACCTAATGTAAACAAAAGTGTGTTTAAATCATTACATGAAGAAATGAAAACTATGAGATAAACTAGAAGAATGTTCTTAAATCCAAGTGGAGTAAATTTAAATTAAAAAATTTAAATATATCTAAGTCGAACTCCACAAACTTGGAGTTCGACTTAGATATATTTAATTTTTTAAATTTTTTAATTTAAAACTATGAGAGACTGGGGCTTAATAGATATTGGGACTTGTAATGTTCACATAATGCACAATGCATTCCTAAAGGGCCTCTCCCAGTTTGGAGAAGATGTAAATGATTTAATCATTACTATTTATTACTATTTTGATGGATGGCCTACAAGGTGTGATGATTATAAAAAAATCCAAATGAAAGAAAAAGTCCCCGAAAATAAATTTATTAAACATATAAGAACAAGGTGGCTTACCATACTGCCAGCTTCCAAGAGAATTCTTGAACAATGGCCAGCACTAGTGCATTATTCTTTACGTTACATACCTACAAAAAGAACTTCTAGTATGACGACAAATAAATATAAAAGGATTTGCAACTATCTAAAGCAGCACGATATGAAGGCCCAAATTCTTTTCGTTATTGAAAGCTCTAGCCTGTTTACCGAATTTACGTCAATTTTTCAAAGCGATAAGACGATGATCCACCTGTTACATGACCACTTGGAAAAAAATGTACTTACTATTGGAAATCGCATTTGTAAATCGTGTGAATCTGCGAAGATGGACGTCTTTCATCAAAATAATCTGAAATCTGTTGACACAGTGGTTGTAAGTGATGACATTGCAGAAGAATTAAAAAGATTGCCTGAGAGGAATAAATTATTATGTTTTAAAAATATTCAGGATCATTACAAGTTAGCTGCAGAACATCTTATTTTAAAGAGGAAATAAAAAAAACAAAGAGAGGTAAAGTACCTACTACTCCTATTATAATAATATGTTGTTATTAAAGGTGTTTAATTTCATAGATGGAAATGCAACAAAAAACTCGAGAGTTTGCCACCATTAAGACATTAATGGAAAAACAAATTAAGGAGAAGAATGAAACCCAAACTTCCACTAATGAGCTGTTAGAGCAAGTGTCGCAAAAACTAGATTTGGCTCTAAAAAAAGAAAATGTTCATGGATTACAAGTTGTCCAAGGCCTTTTACATGGTGCTCTTAGCTTAAGAAAAAAGGAGCAAACGCTGGATAAGAACATTAGAGTGGCTGAAAAGCGGAAGAATTCGTTAATTTCGGAGTATTTCTGTAAAAAACCGAAGAATAATTAGTGTTAATTTGATTGTATTAATTTTTTAAATATTATAATGTTTTTTATTTGTAATTATTGATGACAATTAACTTAATTCACTTAAAAATTTATTTTATTCACTTAATTCACCCAAAACAAGGAGGAATTCTGCTGGAAGCCCTGGAATAAGCTCCTCAGTTGTTTATCAGTACTTCTTTTATGTAAATGGTCACATTAACTAGAGATATGCACTGTTTTTTTTTTTCAAGTAAAGTAAACAAAAAAGTACCAAAAGACTGACTTTTGTGATATTACATACAGGAATTAATACCCAAGCCGTTTATATTCCACATTCCACACAGAGTATGTAATAGTTTATGAGCAGCAAGTCGGTAAGGTTAACCATCGAAATGCATTTATTAATAAACCAGAAGAATGTTGATAAATCCAAGTGGAGTAAATTTAAATTAAAATTTAAATATATCTAAGTCGAACTTCACAAACTTTAATGAGCGTAAAATTACAAATGGAACTTTTTTTTATTTTTATTTTTTTTTTATTAATTGAAAATAACGTCAACGTCATCATTTTTAATATTCTTTAAGGGCTGATGATGGTAGTAGTGTTGTGCCGAAACATGTTCCATTTGTAATTTTACGCTCATTAAAGTTTGTGGAGTTCGACTTAGATATGTATATTTAAATTGCATTTATTAATGTTGATCTAAAGGTAATTCACAATAATTTTGTGATACTAGGTGACGAAAACTATGCTTACATTTCTTAATAAAAGTTGCGTTAGGCGACGGTACAATAATTCCCCTAACGAAAACACATACGATGGTGAAAATAGGTTCAGTCTAAAAAAAAACACATTGATTGATTAATATAATTGATTTAATTAAACGATTGAGGTACGGGCGAATAACCCTGCGTTATTTATCAGTTGAGTGATCTAGGATTGTTGAAATTTTGTATACATATATTGTAGATATATCTGTTCTATTAACCTTTACACTGCTGAATTAGATTTAAATATTGCTCACCGTATGCGGCGATATTGAGTCCGATGCGTATATATACGTCTGCAGGAGCCAGAGTGTATTGCGTGTATATACGTCTGAACTGAATACAGTAATTGACTAGTCGGACCCAACACTGCGGCGTTCGTATCGCGTATATATACGTCTGCAACAGCTGGTTCCTAATATTTAAAAAATTGTAAATCACTCTCAAATTGCTTTTTTTGTCATGAAAGTATCACAAAAAATATTAAAAAAATCCTTATGCGTCTCCAAATAATTTAAAATGTCATCGCGTATATGTACGTCTGGAGCAGGGAGCAGCCTGGCGTATATATACGTGTGGAGCAGTTTAAAGGTCAAACGTGAACGATATGAAGCATCTATGAGGAAGAGCAGTTGAAACATCCACTCTGCGATGAGAGTGACATTCTCTACCTGCTACTACCTACCGACCCTAACCCTAACCATAAATCTACCTATCTATCTAAACGACCCCGTGCTAAGAGCTAAGTGGTTGTGTCTAATACAGGGTGACTATTGTTTTAAAAGTACTAGTAATCGCCAGTCACTCGAAATTCGACTGGTATGTATTGGATTGGTAAGCCAAACAATGTAAAAAAAATTAATGCTTACGTAAATAGTGTTGAATAAAGAATGGTTACCATATTACATATTACAATTTTTAATTTGTTTTGTTTAACTGATTTTGAATAAAAAAAAGTCTGATTAATAAAAAAAAATAAGACGGAATAATTTCTTTATATAAAATATATTACCAGGAAAGAAAATAAATTTCACACATCCTCGACAAACTATATAATGGTACATTTTACAGCTAGTAGTGAAAAACAAACTTTTTTCACCACTAGTCTTTGCAATATGATTAAAAAGGGTACAAAGTTTTCTCTTCACGTATTAATGGATGATGATGATAAAAGAAACATTTATACGTTAACTATTAACTTAACTTAAGTTTTGGCAATTTTCCGTTTGAATTTTTACGCAAAGTGCGGTTGTTGCGAACAGTAGTCAGATTGAATATAGAAAGATTGAAAACGAAATTTGTCGAAGATATGCACGAGAATTGGCTTGTCGTAATAAAATAGAATTGTTTTTTTTAAATGTCAAATTGACCGTATAATATCGGACGTTTTGATAAATAATTCTGTTGAACAACGGCCTTTCGTACATAGCCAACTTTGACTAATTTCGTTTTCGATGTCTGTGGTTGTAGTCCAAGCAAAACAGACTTTTTAGAAGAAATAATTTATAAAGTTTTGAAATTTTGGTTATGAACTCCCAGTAGGGACCCAAATAAAGATCCGAAGAGTTCCCATCCCTCCGGGGGGAGCTTCATCCCCTTTTGCCTGAGCGTGACCTCATGAAGCTTTTTCCTATTTTGCTCACTGCTCTACAATTTTGTTTCTATACATTTTTTGCTCCCACTAATGGTTTTCGACATAATGGCCGCAAAAAACGGGGGTTGCCTTCGTGCTGAAAACTATAATCATTTTCCAACGTCATCTATGAGCGTTGGGTGGGATATGCAAAAACTTTATGAGACCAATTTTATACAGAATTTAATGGAGAATGTAATAGGTCCTATAACATTTTCTCGTCGGAGTTACCGTTTAGGAGAAAAATGGGGAAAAACTTCATGAGGTCACACTCGGGGGCGCTTTTTTGGGCAAAAGGGGATGACGTTCCCTCGGTGGGGTGGGAACTCATCGGATCTTTATTTGGGTCTCTATAGGTCGGTTTCTTGGCTACAGTGCGCATGGTCAAGAATCCGTTGCGGCGGGAAATTTGAAATTTCCCTCCAAACTGGTTATTTTGTTAAAGAATTCACTTGTAAAAGTGCTATTAAAAACCAAAAGTTATTTTAGAAAAAAATACATGTGGGTGCGTATACGCACCTTTGGCGGAAAACAACAACTTCTCAACTATTAAATCAAAAATAAATAATTTAAAATACACTATTTTATCCAGTGAAAATTTTCAAAGCATTTAGGATGCAGATGTAATTTGCATTTTTTGCAAAGATAAATGGTATTACTTTAGCAAAATCGGAATTTTTTCCTTGCTGTTGGCTTCTCTTTGTATAACATTGTCAAAATTTAGGTCATCTGGTAGATCCAATTTGGAAGGTTTTCCAGGTTTTGAGTTAAATGTTGATTCATATTAGGCATCGTCACTATTATGCTCTGCTTGAGTAGGCTAAATTTCAATAAAGTAATTGTCAACTGGGAGCGAAACATAAACAACGGTGCCTAAGTGCCAACATGTGCCTCTTTTGGTCTTAGACATAGCTTTACTATGTTCAAGAGGGCATTTAGCAGTCTGATTTTCTCTGACAATTTCCGCTACAAAAAACCGTTTTCCTTCAAATTTTCGAAAAGACCATAAGTAGTAAAAAACTTATCAAAGAAAACTTTTTACTGTTGTGGATTTTCGACCACCAAAGGAGTTCCAAAACCACTCTTGTTCCTAATGCTGTAACCTAATTGCTTTGTTCCACTTTTCCACCATATGGAATAAATCTAAATAAGTAACCAGTAGCAAAAGATAGGCACCACAGTTTGAACCTAAACCTCACTGGTTTTCCACGAATAAATATTTTACATGAGTGACGTCCAAAATCGAGTACCATTTGTAAAATTGTACAACCAAACAACATTTGAAAAATTTCATTTTACATTATTTTTAACCGACTTCAAAAAAAGGAGGAGGTTCTCTATTCGACTGTATATGTTTTTTTTTTTTATGTATGTTCGGGCATAACTTCTTTGTTTATGAACCGATTTCAATTATTCTTTTTGCGTTGGGTTGAGTATGGCTCCAAGGTGGTCCCATTTTAATTTCATTCATATTGAACGTAAGACTTCGGAGTTATAGCAGGAAACTCTTGAAAATCAGATGGAAATGTGGTGATTGGATATGCTTGTGCGCGCATAACTTCTTTGTTTATGAACCGATTTCAATTATTCTTCTTGCGTTATATTCAGTATACCTTCAGGATGCTCCCATTTTAATTTAATTCGTATTGGACGTAAGATTTCGAAGTTATAGAAGGAAATTCCTCAAAATCAAATGGAAATGTGTTCGAATGACGCTACCTGCTCGAAATGAATGGTTTATGGCCTCAACCCAACCCCAGTGACAAGCCGAGAATAAATACACGTGGTCAACGACGTGATTTATTGTGTCTTACCGAAACCGACTTCAAATATAATTTCTTTGTTTATGAGCCGATTTCAATTGAATCGTTTATTGTTAAAACAAGCCAAGTAACATTTTGCAAACTTTTCTGGAAACGAAAAAACTATGGAAAATTGATCTACAATTGTGTTTTACTATGCCCTTGGCATATAAGGCTCAAAACCACGAAGGTGGCAAATTCCAAGTTTGCAATTTGAGCATAAATTCTTAAAAGCAATAGCCAAATTAAGGAGTTTGAATGATTGGTTTGTTATTATACTTAACATATTTAAAAGGGGCGCGCACAGATTTCAGATTTTTTCAAATTACAGCGATTTTAAGGCAACTCGACAGAAGAAAACGTCATTTCGGGAACGTAATTAAATATTTAATTTACAATATCATATCTCTTAATAACTTTAATTAATTATTATTTTTAAGAGCATTTTACTATATTAACTAAGTGCAAATGGAAATTTTGTGAATAGAAACACGTATTTATAAAAATAATCAAACTGAAAATTAAAATGAAGCTAAGTTTCAAATTTCAAGCATAAAATTTAATATAAAACAAAATATGGATGACTTAAAAGTAAAATTAGATACGACTGTAACAACAACTTTATTTTGTTTGTATGTGTACCTATTTACATGTTTAATAATATTTCAAATTAGTATTATTAAGACAAAAAAAGTAGTGTTCCCGAAAATGATGTAGTGTTCCCGAAATGTCTAAGGTGTTTACTGAATGATGCAGTCGGGATTTTCTTACAGGTAAAGGTATTTTTAAGTAATAAATGCAAAAATGTAACTTTTATAATTTAATATTTATTATAGCAGTATAATTAAACAATATACAGTATGTCCCCGGATTGAGTTTACAAGAGGAAAAAAAAATTATTTTTGATTTTATGCCAAAACCTCAAAGGAATAAGATTTTTTGCTTGTCCTGAAACCAGCAAATCTGTAATTAAAACTTCATTATTTTGACTCAGTGGAAAGAAAACTTAATTTTTCTCTTAATTTTGGACTTATAATTTTTTTTCTCTGCTCTTTAAATCCCACCACATTGGCGATTTTATTTTTTTGACAACGATGTCACGTTGACAAATGAGTTTACGCAAGTTAAATAACAAAAATGTTTGTGAAAAAAATTATTTTAAATAAATTAAAATTAATTTAATAAAAAAATGGCAACTCAAAGAAACACCTTTAACATAAAAAAACAAATTTTTAACAAGAACAATCATTATTCAATTAACCCCCCATCCATTTCTGCGCACAATTCTACTCCAAAACTATAGCTTGCCTTCGTGATAAGAAAACTTTAAGATTAAAATTAATCATTACCAAGTCCAAAATCAAGAGAAAAATATACGTTTCTTTCAACTCGGTCGGAATAATGAAGTTTTAATTACAGATTTGATGGTTTCAGGACAAGCAAAAAATCTTATTCCTTTGAGGTTTTGGCGTAAAGTAAAAAATAAAAAATATTTTCCTCTTGTAAACTCAATCCGGGGACATACTGTAGAATTGGCAATTATAAAAACAAAACTGGTAACAAAACTCTTAATGTTTTAGTTACTTCTACGAACATAAATCTTTACAAACTCAACTTTTAACTATGTCTAGCCTCTTTAATTTAAAAAATAATATTGCTGCCTTTGTCTTCAATTGAGTAGATAATACCTCACCAAATAACAGTTGTTTGCGTACTTCAATAGGTACTGGTACTGGTATATCTTTGATTAAGTCATCCACTTTACTATTAGGACTCATCGGGACATTCTTCTTTATCTTTTCTTTTTTTTGCTTTCTTCTTAATTTTTTATTCAATGCCTCAATTTCTGCTATTGTGTCTTGTTGCTTTTTTTATGTTCTGTATGCTTTTGTCCGGTCTTTTTTTACATGTTTTCTTCCGCGTTGTCTTCGCATTAAATTGCGAGGATATGGTAATGATCTATCTAACTCGGTATCTGAAGGCAGGGGGGTATTGCTGACTGCATTTACTAATATCTTTTTCTTGTCGCTATACTTCTTTGATGCTTGTTTCCATTGTTTTCTTTGCTTACGTTTTTCCCGTTCTGTCATATCTGCTACTTTCTTTACCTTGTTTTCCGCTTTCTTTTTCTGGTAGTACTCCCTATCTTTAGCTCGTTTAATTTCTCTTTGTTCCTCTGTCATTTTATCTAAGAACTTCCTCTTTCTTGCATTGGCTTTTTCTCTCTGGTGTAAATAAGCTGAACTATTTTTTTTAAGTATTTTTGTAGTTTTCTTCTTCTTCTCATCTTCATTTGGTTCCATGTTTGCTGAAAGCAAAGAAATATTTCCACAAAATATTTATCAAATATTAATTCAGCAATAGCGTCATATCGGGAACAACAAAGTTATTTCAGGAAACTGTCATCATGTCCGGGAAAGTTCCCGTAATGACCGTTCTCGAAATGACGTTTTTGAAATTTCGCGCCTTTTATTCTGATGCCCGACATCTTAGATGTATTATTTAGAGGTTATTGTGAAGTAAACAATGATAGTTATAAGGAATACTCATTAAATAACTGTAATCTTAATTTTTCTAACAATTACACTCATTCCCGTAATGACGTATAATTAAGGTACGGTAAAGAAAAAATGAATACGATAGTACTTACCACTTAAATTGTTATTTATTCGCGAACAAAACAAATAACGCCGGCCACACAAAATAATTGCTCACTATACTGAAGCACACTAACGCCAAAAGTCGCGTTCAAGAAAAAAGTTGTGTCTACTTAATGCTGCGGTGACGAATATGACGTATATTTTCTTGGACAAACTTTTAACAAATGCTGCGTTCAAAATTAATTTATTTTGTCAATATTGGCTTAGAATACTTACTTTTTAGGAAACAAACAAATTATAATGAAGATTGAAAACAATTAAAGTTTGATTTTACTATATGTTTACATAAGTTGAAGTTAGAAGTTGTTGTTTAGGACGCGTTCCCGAAATGACTTTCTACCCATATTTTCTGTTAAATTAATTAGAATTACTTATTTTTGAAATCATAAATTTTAGGTATAGATACATCAAACTAATCTCAATAGTATGAGATACTTATTTACTGTTATTCTTTCGGATATATTATTTTATGAGTTGCCAAAGCGAATTCGCCACCTTCGTGGTTTTGAGCCATAAGCACTATCAATTAGTCGCAAATTTTAGCATACATGATATGGTACTTGGATGCTTTCTGCACCAATCGATTTATGTCTATAATATACAGGCTGTCTCATTTAAAACTCCCCAGTCCAGATTTCTCCGAATTGATAACTCTGATTGAAAAATCCTCGAACAGGTCGATTTTATTTGCCAGGGGCACATCTTTTCAGATTCTTTTCAAGTTTCGGCGCTTCGCCCTCTTTGCGAGGGGGCTGTTTGCCCCAAAATCTTAAATGGCACTATGGGTCGAGTGATACCTCATTTGAAAGGTATTGAAGGCCTATCTACAATTTTTTGCAGTTTTGACCGTACAAAGAATAATTTTCTATTTTCAACATAATCCACATTTTCTCATGCTGTATCCCATAGAAACCACAAAGACAATCTATTTTCGCGCTCGCGTGGATTTGAAGCGTCCTTACTAGGTCTACCCATCACTTAAAATTGTAAAATAATTAATTTAAAAAAAAAAGGAAACCGACTTCAAAAAACCCAAAGTAATTAAAACTAAAAAGTAAAAAATAAAAATTTCCAATTTCAGAGTTATTTGTTGTTCCGGTTAATGTAATTATTTATTTTTCCGTTTAATGAAATTCAGAAATTATTGTTGATTATTTAATTATTAATTGTTTTATAATTTTGAAGTTGGTGCCATAAAAGCAAATTATACACCTTCCTACAATAACAAATTAGTTACTACGAAAAAAATTATAAAAACAATTCATAGGAATTACATAATAAATAATTTTTTATTTATTTCAAATCTAACAATAATTCATCTCTCGGTAAATCCAACCTAAATAATGCAAAATTATTACTACGAATATATAGCTTTTACCTAATGTATCAAATGTGTTCTGAAAACTTTAATTCAGTAATCATAATCGTGAATTAAGAAGTCTGAAATTATCAGGGAATTATAACTTTAAAATGTATAATTTTATGTTTTACTTGGCACCGACTTAAAAATTATAAAACAATTAATAATTAGATAATCAACAATAATTTCTGAATTTCATTAAACGGAAAAATAAATAATTACATTAACCGGAACAACAAATAACTCTGAAATTGGAAATTTTTATTTTTTACTTTTTAGTTTTAGTTACTTTGGGTTTTTTGAAGTCGGTTTCCTTTTTTTTTTAAAAGTTAATTATTATGTTAAAAACACTACACTTTTGCCACAACAATGAAATGCCGGCTTAGATTTTAAACTTGTGCAGACTTGCAGTATCTTGAATAAGTTCATTGTTTTTGGCCAAAGGTGCGTCTACGCACCCATCATATATATGTGATTCTGAGAATGTCATTTTCAAAATATGAGTAAGAACAAATACATTATTATTGAAAGATAAGCATTTTGTATATGTTTAGCAAAAAAGAATGTTACTGTTCCAATATTACTCATAATTAGAAATTAGTTTATAATGTTGCGCGCGGACGGTCAAAATTGAGCAAATTCAAAAAAATATAGAAGGTTGAAAAAGACGTTTTTTTTCAGAAAATAAAAATATAGACGGAACTTATGACATGTTCTACACCTCATGCTGTGAAGAGAAAAATTTAAAATATTGTTTACAAAATAAAAAAAAATAACTATTTGAATGGGTGCGCTTACGCACCTTTGGCCGGTAATGGGTTAAAGGAATTACTTTTGCCAGCCTTTAGTGGAATTTGGCAATCGATATAGAGGCTTAGCATTTGTGAAGTTGACAACAACGTGCGATTGGCGTTTAAATGACACTTGACGTCTGTAGTCGCACGTGTTCAGTGTTTGTGTTTACTTTTTGCAAACAACGACATGGCTTCTTCGTTAGCCTTTGCGGAAGTCGTTTTGACATTTTACCATCACGGAATGTACACGAGAATAGCGTTATAGCCCTAAAGAGGTTTCTCGCTTGTCGCAAGTTACCAAAGGCTGACAAGAAATCGGTTTTAATACGAAGGTACTAAATTATTTAAGTTTAATAGTTTGCATTAGAAAATTAGACATTTGTGTTGCCATTCTTCGTCGTTACCTTTTTTGCATCTATCATCATATTTTCAGCCGAATATACGCACGCGGGCGAATCATTTCTATGCGAAATGTATCAAATGACGGGAAATTTTAAATTTACCGCTCAAACTGGACCATGCGCAAACATTATGCGCACCATACACCTGCGATAGGAAACACTACTATTGGGAGGTCATAACCAAAATTTCAAAACTTTATAAATTAAAATTTAAATAGATATAATCAAGTCAAGCTCCTCAAACTTTAATAAACGTAAAATTACAATTGGAATCTTCAGCCCTAATTTTACAAGAGATTAATGATACAATTGATGAATTACAGAGGGGTTCTTGCCTTAAAGAATGTTTAAAATTATGACGTTACATATTTTGAAAGTTTTAAATTTGACGTTTTGAAAAGGTTACACGATTTTTAAAGGATTTGGTAAAAACAACATTTTATAAAATGTAAAAATTAAAAATGGATCAAGGAGAATCTGGTAAGTTTGTTTGACTTGAATATATTTAAATTTTAATTTAAATTGACTCCACTTTGATTCATTGGCATTCTTCCCCTTTATAAATTAGTTCTTCTATTTGGCGTTTTTTCCTCTAATTTGCTTGGACTATTGATGAGATGTGCTTATCCAACAAAGTGATGCTTTAATTACATCTATTAATTTACCAATAAAATATTCATTAAATAGTGTTCAAATTTTCTTTTTCTTTTCAGATACGTTCCTCTCCCAACGGGAGCTTTATTAATTACAGAAACTCATTCCTCAGATGCAGGATCATATAGGTAAAGTATTTTATATATAAAAAATGTAT
The DNA here is from genome assembly GCA_963583935.1 of Diaperis boleti. Classification (NCBI taxonomy): domain Eukaryota; kingdom Metazoa; phylum Arthropoda; class Insecta; order Coleoptera; family Tenebrionidae; genus Diaperis; species Diaperis boleti. The sequence continues at coordinate 41,745,748 of OY757245.1, read as the reverse complement.
AATATGTATTCATTTTATTGCTCAAATTATTTGTTAAATTTTTTAGATGTGTTGCAACCAATAATTTACTTAAAAAGACTAAACATAGTAACATAGTTCAGTTGACGGTTTCTACAGTTCCAATACAGATTGTAGCACCGACGTTTCTACCTCTTGATATTTTACCGAATGCCACTGTTTTACTTGGAGAAGACATTAATTTATATTGCGCTGTGAATGGATGGCCTATTCCTACAATACAATGGCTTAATAGTAAGTCCAATTCATTATTTTCCTTAGAATTAATTAATTAGTTTGTTGTATACGAATTGTTGTGGGACCAAATGCCAGTACATAATTATTTAAAAATGTCATAACATCAATCTTTTCATAATAGGTTTTGCAACTCCATATATTTCCAATCTTCGTGTAAAGATATTGTTCGCTACTTCCTGAATAGTGTATCCAAAAATGGTGTTTTTATGATAGATGGATTTAGAATGGATATTGAGCCTTTTTTTTTCATGTAAAAACAATGATTTGGGAACATTGGCTTCCCTAATTAATTTAGAGCATAACTTTAAATATAAAAGTTGTAGAGTAATAAAAAGTCCATATTTGGATTTTGGATAACAACTGTTAGTAAAGCACTCAACTAATAAAAACTAGTGCAGAATCAATCCGTTTATATTTTTACATGCGTTTTAAGTGTTACAATAAAAAAAAAGAAGCGAAGAAGTACTGACAATAGCAATAAATAAATTCAAACAAATGAAATTATTAGTTTGTTTATAAAAAAATCAAACGTTCAAATAAATCACCATTAACCGCTAAACAATACCCTAACCTACAAATTCCTCATCATATTAGGTAATTTATAACAACTAATACTATTGGCTTCCTCTGTAATACCTTCTTTTAACTATATCTATATTATTGTCTATATTATTGTAGGTCCTCTGACAATAGATACGATTTTAATAACGATAATTTTGTTTGGTATGCCATCTAAATAAAACATTAATGAGTGATAACAGTAAAACATTAAAGATGAGCTGTTGTTATGTGCTGTACTTATAGGAATGAAACTTTTTTTGCTGAGCTTTCAAAATTGGGCGGTTGTATACTGTATTCCTAAGCTGTTGTCAATTTCTCTTAAAGACGTGTTTTTATTTTATTTTTTAACACTAAGGAGGGCGCCTTCAACCTACCCTAATCAAGCACCTTGTTTTTGTCTTCGGCAACTGCACTTCTTATTAACCGTACTTTGTTGTTCAAAATATTTAATAATTCGGTGAATTGTTTCACAGACGGGATTCTTTCATCGTTAAGCGCGGAAAATGAAGCTTGGATATCTCGCAAAAGAGGGTAACTCTTCTTCACAAAATTAACATTTTCTTCATGATACATTTATTGCAACCTCCTTAATTTTTGACACGTAATTGCCCATGGACGATCCTAACGATCCTTAACTTTTTTATTAAAATTTAAATATATCTAAGTCGAACTCCACAAACTTTAATAAGTGTAAAATTATAAATGGAACATGTTTCGGCAGAACACTACTGCCTTAAAGAATATAAAAAATTATTTATCGACATTCTTCTGGCTTAACTTTTTTGTTTTATTCCTCTAGCAAAAGCTGCTAGAGAAGATATAAGACTTTTATATTCAATATTTTGCTCTAAATTCATTAGAGGAGCCAATTTACACCCCGTAAATATTGCAATTTTAAAGATTTTTCGTTTGTTTTTTTTTTTTGAACTATTTATAGAAAATGATAATAACAACTGTATTTTTAGCGATTAAAAAGTACAATACAGGGTGTCATGGAAATACCTGCAATAATTTTAACCACAATATCACCAAGTAGAGCCAATTATGAAAGTGATATTTTTTTAAACATCTTTTACGGCAAAATTCCCCAGTACCACCCGATATCCGCAGGCAGGATGCGTGTGTGTGAGGGTTTGTTATAAACGGCGAAATTTTAACAAAATAAAGCCCTGTACAAATTAGATCATAAATAAATAAATCCGTGCGCGGTCGGGAGACCCCACTTACGCTTTCTTTTTCTCTGAAAAAAACGAAATTAAAAATTAATATAATTTTTAGGGATATTTTTTATTGCACATCAGAAAACTTATCAGCCATCAATTTATAATTCTTCAATAAAATATATTTTACATCAAGTAAATTATTTCACTATAAATCAACCAAACGATTAACAAAACTAGTGCTAGAAAGAATTTTATTCTAAAATACACATTAATGCTGTATCATATTTATCATATTATATACAATGTGTCCTTGGATAGGGTGCCCATGAGGTGATTTTTTCTAGTAAGTTGTTTGGAGAAGAATATTTTTGGTCTTGACTGGTTTTGCTTGTTATAAAATTACAAAAAATATAAAAAATTGCAAATCTTAGTTGATATGTTTTAATTGGGGGCTTTTTTCCTTCAGTAGGATCGAATTTTTGTCAAAGTCCAAATATTTTTGATCAATCTAGTATTCAAAGCCGAACACTGTTTAGCAACGCCTAAAAAATACCAGTGAAACTTTATTAAACTTCACTGTTGTCAAAAAAATCGGAATGCTAAGTCTTCGGCAAAGATTGTTTTAATTCAGTGTTGGTCTTGGCGACGTATCATATCGACACGTAATCCAAGGATTAAAAAAATCCTGGGGTTCATTTGAGCCGCAATAGGTTGTTCAAATTGTTTTGTTAATTATTTTACTGGAAATAAGATATCTGCAGTCACTGCCACTGTGTTCAGGTTGCTAGGCAACTTTACCTTCAGTTTATGGACTTAAATAGATTGTATAAAAAGTTTGACTGTTTTAGTTTTCTACAGTTGGAAGATAAGCAAAACCAGTCTAGACCAAAAATATTCTTCTCCAAACAACTTACTAGAGAAAATCACCTCATGGGCACCCCATCCAGGGACACAGTGTATACAGGGTGTTATGGAAGTCCTAGCAGAAAATTTAACCACAAGTAGAACTCGTCAAAATAAACATTTTCTTTGTTTATCATTTTTTTCGCAAACGCTCCCTTACGGAGTTAAAATTAAGAATAGTTTGACCCCCAAAACCAATACCCGCCTATGGATCGACGTTCATTTATTATTATCAGGAAGGCACAAAAACTTTACCCTATAAACGAATCGAAATAAAAACTGTTTAAATGGAAGCATGTACTCACCTACCATAATATGCAACTTTGATCAGGGATAAATGTTGACACACCGACAGTTCAAATACACTTCGAAGCACATCTTCGGATACTTAAAAATATCAGGTTCAATTTCCAAAACGCAATTACATCTGGGACGTCCGAAATCATAATAAAATGATCAGCGAGCACCACAATCGAGCACACAATCATAACAATACATTGCGGCGCGACACTCAACTGTTGACTAAAATACTATCAACGACAAATTTTTTGCCCCAAAAAACTTAGAAGGTGTTTACCTCGTTCGGCAAAAACGTTCTGACGCGTTCAAGTCATAGGCGGAGGTTGAAATAAGGGGTCAGAAAAATGTTCAAAAAAATTGCGTATTTCAGCAAAGTGGTAAATAGAAAAAATGTTTATTTTGACGAGTTCTACCTGTGGTTAAATTTTCTGCTAGGACTTCCATAACACCCTGTATATTATCTACTGGTAGGAGAGAAAAATCCATTAAGCAGGCAGCACACTATCGCGGAACGGAATATTTGAAAAGCATACACCATACGACCCATTCCGCGCTGTTCCGATCCGGGGTAGTGTGCGGACTTTCATTTAAATGTATGCTTTTAAAAAGTTCCGTTCCATTCCGTTCCGTTCCGCGATAGTGTGCAGCCTGCTTTTTTGGGTAAGGGGGCGTTCAAGTATTACGTAACAAAATTTGGGGGGGGGGGGTCTTGTAAAACGTTACGATGCGTTACAGGGTCGGGAAGGCGGTTCGAACAACGCGTTACGTTACGTTTTTTTTATTATTTAAATAAAAAACTACACCCTGAGAATTCCTGTGTAAATCGGACGCTTTACGCCAAGAGAGGTTTATAAAAGCACGAGTGAAATGAGTGCTTTTGTGAGCCCCGAGGAACGAGTGTAGTAGAATGTTTTATCGTCCGACACAACCCCGGAAAGCCTTTAAGGGTGTCGTCTAGTAAGGTGGCGTAAGAACCGAAAACACGCTCGCGTATTTTGGATAAGAAATGAAAACTATTGATTCAATTCATACAAAAGTGGCATAGTTAGATTCAGGAAACTTCATTCGAGTTCGTAGAGGGTATTTAAGAGGGGGGTTCGACGTTTGTCACACGCTAGGTGGCGCCACGGGTAAAACAACAAGGATCCAATTTTGTTGTTTTACGTAAAACTATTGATATAAATAGCATTTACTTATTATTAATAGATAGCCGAAAGTTGTCCCTTGGACCTAATACCATTTTTTTGGCTGGTGATGGTCAATAAACTCGGAAATAAATTATTAAATTCCATTCATTTTTGAAATTTCATAGTAACGAAATTAGATGAAACTCGTTACAGACTTGGCGGAAGTTTTTAAAAAGTCACTGCTAAACCTAAAAATGATCAACTTTGCGTTTAAATCGAAATATCTTGACAGAATTGACCGAAAATTTGCCCGCTTATGACTGACCTATCATAATTTTGCTGCAATAGTTTGACTACTTTCTCAGAGATGGGGCACCCGGTATGTAATGAAATAAAAATTAATTAATTAATGCTAGAACTGCAATCACTTTTTATTATGATATACCTAGTGCCTAGTACCACTTCAACAGCCCACTCATTAGATGTTTTCGATTATACAACTGCGTTCAAAGAGAGCTGACTGGGAAAAGTTTCAGACTTATTTAGAAAACAACTTCTGGCCACCTGAGAGTCAAGACGTAACTATAAATATGCGTTACCTTATTGAGCACATCCACCAGGCAGCAAATTGCAGTATCCCAAAAAAAAATAACAAAAGCCCACACAATGCAAGTCCGAGATGGTGGGACGAAGAATGTAAAAATTTTGTTAATAGGCGTAAGACAGCTCTGCGAGATTTTAGAAGCAATATGACTCCAGCTAAATTTGATACCTATAAAAAATTAGATGCACAATGCAAACGATTATTTAAACAAAAGTCTCGAGACAACTGGCGCGGATATGTAAATAGTTTATCTAAAGATACTCCAATTGCAGATGTCTGGAAAGTATCTAAACACCTTGCTAACAAAAACAGAAGTAATACTACCGAAAAAATGCCCGAACAACTTAGGAACGAAATATTAGCCCAATTGGCACCTCCGTCGGTTACCACAAATCTAAAAGATCCAAAGGAAGATAACGACAAGTATCAAATCACTAATAAATTAACCATGCGAGAATTAGAGAATGCCATTAAACAGTCACCCAGCACATCACCTGGATATGATAAAATAACCTATCAAATGTTAGCTAAACTACCGGTAGTTGTTAAATATTTCATGCTAAATATTTTCAATACATGGTGGAGTGAGGGAAAGTACACCGACGAATTTAAAGAGGTAGTCATTTGTGTATTCCTAAAACTTAACAAACCCCCAAGCAATCCAAATTCATATAGACCCATTTCGTTAATGTCCTCGATTTGGAAAACCTTCGAACGTATGATTAAACGTCGCTTAGAACATTACATAGAACAACATGGTATACTACCAAAAGGACAACTGGGTTTTCGACGTAATAAAGGAACCACCGATGCTTTAGCGCAAATTGTGCTAAAAGCTCAAACGTCACTAGCGCAAAACAAAGTAATGGCTTGCTTCTTTTTTGACATCAAAGACGCGTACAATGCGGTCAGATTAAATGTGTTGCTAGACAAACTAATTTTCCATGGCATTTCGCAGAGAGCAGCTAGTAATATTATAAACTTGTATACCAACCGTAAAATATTCATTAGGGACTCAGACAACAGACTTTATGGGCCACGTATTGTTTCGGAGGGAATCCCACAAGGGTCAATACTAAGCCCAACGCTTTTTAATATATACACAGCAGATCTTCATACTATTTTTGATCAACAAATTTTTTGTACGCAATATGCAGACGATATCTGCATCTATGTAATTAAAAATACACACGAGGAATGCATTAAAGATCTCAAATACATTGCATATACCTTCAAGCTTTGGTGCGATCAAAATGGGTTTGATATATCGGCAGAAAAATCGGCGATAATGTTTTTTAGCAGAAAAAGACGAATTCCATGGTGTAATGTAACTATTAGTGGTAAAAGCATTGTCTGTGTGAATGAATTCAAATATTTGGGGATTATAATAGACCGAAAATTGGTGTGGAAAAAACATATTCAATACGCTGCAAGCAGATGTGAAAAAGGAATTAACCTATTGAAAGCAGTTGGGAGGTACAACTGGGGAGCAACTCAAGAAATTAGTTTGCTTTTCTACCAAGCCTATATCCGATCGATACTAGATTACGGTGCGGTTTTTTATGGAGCTAGTAGTTTCAGTAATCTAAGTATACTAGATAAGGTACAATCTAAAGCAATTAAAATCTGCCTAGGTCTGTTGAAATCGACGCCTAATAAAGTAACATTAGCATTAGCGGGAGAAATGCCTTTAACACTCAGAAGAGAAGGATTAGCATCCAAATTAGTAGCTCAATGGCGGTCTAACAACAGTAGGTCACACATTATAGGCACTCTCGCAGAGTTAGTGACACAGGTGCTAACTAAGGAGTACTGGAAAAATAAAAGTAATCCACCGTTACACCAAGGTTTTATGAATACTCAGGACTTAAAACCTCGAGTCTCCGGTAGCTGTACCAACACGTTTAACATCCCTTACAAAGCCCTTAACACTGAAGTAAATATTCAACGTCCAGCTTACAATGACATCCCAATTTACAATGCACAATTAATACAACATATTTTTAATAAAGTTCCCCATGATATAGCTGTCTATACAGATGGCTCTAAAAGCCAGAGAGGCGTTGGTTGTGCATTTTGGACTCAGTTACCAACAGGTGAACAGTATTATGAAAAATATAAATTACCGGAAAGTGCGTCGATATTCACCGCTGAAGCTACAGCAATTACAAAAGCCCTTGAGTGGGCCAGTTCCACAAACTTTAAGTCGGTCATCGTAGCAACTGATTCACAATCGGTTATATCTGGACTTTCAAAAGACACCTACTTAATAAAAAATGAACTCTTATTAGACATTATAAAGTTGAATGCTAATTTGGCAGATTCTGGAAAAAGTGTTTCTCTCATCTGGGTTAAAGGTCACTCAGGTATTAGAGGAAATGAAAAAGTGGATGCTATAGCCAAAAAAGCAGCAGAGGATGGGACACTCCTTTCGAACTGCTCGCTACAAGATCATTTTAGAAAATTGAAAGAGGTACTAAGGGCTAAATGGTTCAGAGATTGGGAAACATTTTGCGAGGTATCACATAATCCTTTATGTCTCTCTAAAAAGACTCCTGTAGAATGTAATTTTATTTTGAAATCTATGGCAAATTTACCTAGACCGGTAGCGTCGGTCAATTTAAGAATAATAACAAATCACACCCGTACTCAAGCACACCTTTATAAGATTGGATGCGTTAACACCCCTACATGTACTTGTGGCAGTTTTGGAGACCTAAATCATGTCTTTTTTGGTTGTCCGCATTACCAGTCAAAAAGTGACGACTTAGTTAAAAACCTTAATATGAATGGCTTTACTCTACCTTTACAAATCCACTCTGTAGTCCTAGAAAACAAGAAGAGTAGCATTTGGCAAATGCTGTACAAATTTATTTATAGTAATGATATTCTAATTTAGATGACGGTCCTTTGTTCATTTTGTGTACAACCGTGGTTTCCTTTGTTTGTGAAAACTAAAATGTCTAGACAAACCCCTAGACGAGAAGAATTTGTAACCCTGTTTAATCCTGGAGTTAGTTGGTAATTATAATATAGGTTGGTTCTGGTTGGATAGGTGATTCATGTAGTTTTTGTTAGATGTAGTGCTAATTTAAAGGTAAAGCAAGGTGGTGGCTAAATAAAGCTGTAAGCTTTAAGGCCAAAAAAAAAAAAAAAACGTATTGGTAAAGTAAATAGGAATGATTTGCTGAAAGATTTACGATTAGTCGAAAATTTCTTTAAAAATTGTGTGTTTAATAACATAAGACATGTTGATTAAAAATGGGTTTTGAAAACCAGTTTTTTCTTATACAATAATATTTCTATTCGATGGATATTTAAAAAGGCTCTAACATATTTACATAATGCTAAAATATCTATGGTATTGGTAAAGAAAGTTTTTCCTTATAAATAAAGGACGTATTACATGCAGGAAAAAAAAGAAATTATTATATGCGCATATATCTATAATAATATGCAATTTTTGAAGAAACATGCACTCAGTTCGACCAGATTATTATATATGCAAAGGTTTGACAAAAATTATTGAAAACAAAGTTGGAATAATTAAGGCCTTTAAATATTTTTATACCCACAAAATTTCTTAATCCTAGTCAACAATAATAATTATTAAATTAAATCTTTAATTTTTTTTTTTATTATTTTACAACATATTTCTGTAACAATTTATAATAAATTTTTTTCAAAATTTTCCAATAGAAATGTTTGTCTTCTGTCTGAAAATATAAATGTTTATACATCGACAAACTTCGTTCTGATAGAGGCAAATCTTTTGTTTCCAGCTATCTTTTAATAAAATTATTGGCATAAAAAATTGCTGCGTCTAACCATGTACCCCATTTAGTAAGTATAGTTTATTTTGAAAACTATTATGTGCAAATAAATTTATTTTATTTTTATGATATTGTTTACGATGCAGACGAGCCACCCGCGCCAATGACAATGAATTAGATAATAAAATCTAGGGATTTCCCAGACAAGGTCCCATTTCAGGTATCAGATGGGATGGCTTGGTGATTGTAGCAAATTTAAATACATAATTATTCAACTTTTGATGAAATGTACCTACATGAGCATCAGATGCCCAAATATGCAATACATATATGCAATCACTAATTAGTGTATCTACTTAATCATTGTAATTCGTCCACATCATTGACTTATGTATTTATATAGATGCAAAAAATAAAATATATACGCTTTGCATATAATCTGCCCTTTACTTATAAACAATAATATTTTTATAATAATGTAGCACTAATAATAATGGTGCTGAAGAAGCGCCATATTTCGGCGACTTTTTCGTTTTGTTGAAAGTTTTTTAATACGATTATCTTCATTTTTTTCTCTCCTTGTATAACTGCCCATCATGAGACTCAACAGGAAACTAACACAATTAGTTGAATTTCCATAATGGAAATCCCAATCGACTGGTTCAAAGCGAAAAGGCGGGTGGGTATTGAGTAAATCCTACTTGTGCCCGCTTTATTTTTTAGGACTGTTTATTTGTTTATAAAACTTAGGTAAATAATTAGGAATAAAATAATAATAATTAGTTCTACATGTCGAAGCAAAGCAGTGTTCTGAAAGTATCATTAGGTTTATAATGATTTCTATATAATATTATGTACCTATTAAATTGTTTGGAGTGTTAAATTTGTCTATTAGGGGATCCTCAATTAATTTTACTTCATATTTACATAAAAGTTGTAACGGAATATAGTCATGCCTTTATAAAATTTGTCTTTGGAATTCGTGCAAATTTACAGTTTATTAAAAAAAAAAACATTGTGGTGCAAATAATTCACACTCTCTTCTCGTTTCCATAACAACCTAATGCTTTTAGTATAGGGAAAAACGGACAGTACATAATATATTCCTGTACCTGTCATTATGCTATTTTATTACATTTTGTTTATACTAATCCGTAATTATTATTGTATTATAGTACCTATCCATTGTAGGTACGTACCTACCGCCGTCTTCCTTTAAACATAGCGATCGCCCCTCGTATATTATGAAGGAACGGGTTGCCGCTATGGACCCTGTGACGGTCTTGATTGTGACACTACTTTCTGTGTACGCGAAAGAAGAAGAAAGTTATAGAAACGTATGTCTGTGAGATATCAGACGCAGAGAGGAACCGGCAAAAGCGTGGGTACCTATTGTACTCGTCACGTTCACTGTTTTGTACCTGACGAGTTTCGGGTAATTACGGTATATTTCCAGAAAAGAGGGTGCGGTTGGTTTTGCCTCTGACGAGATATGCGACTTGTAATCGAACAGTAATAATTATTATTAACTTAAAAAAATAAGAAACCGACTTCAAAAAACACTTTCGGTAGAAAGTCAATTTTTATTACTTTAGTGAAATTTGTGAAAAACAACGAGACTGTTTATTTCATAACTATAACAATCACAGGTTACTACGGAAACTCATATTAGAACCATGCTAATGTTACAGGCGGATGTTTACTTGAATAAATATTTCTTGGATTTTTATACAATGCACCTGTAAGATAAAACGTCGTATATCACACGTGATCGAAATGTCATTATAAAGCTCGTGAGAAGTGCCCCACTCGTGCGCAAGCGCACTCGTGGGTCAAAATTCTCACTCGCTAATAATGATGCATTTCTATCACTCATAATATAATGTACTATTATCCGCAAACCTTACTCAGAAGCCCCCTTGGTCGGGAGTCCCCATGGTCGTGAGCCCGCTTGATGGGGAGCCCCCTTGGTGGGGAGTCCCCTTGGTCTGGAGCCTCCTTGGGCGGAAGCCCCCTTGGTCTGGAGCCTCCTTGGGCGGAAGCCTCCTTGGTCGGGAGCCCCTTTGGTCGGGAGCCCCCATGGTCGGGAGCCCCCTTGGGCGGGAGCTCTCTTGGTCGAAAGCCTCCTTGATCAGGAGCCTCCTTGGTTAGAGGCCCCTGTAAATAAAACAAGGAGGCCCCAAGGGGGAAGGACCTACTACGCTAGTCGTTTCATTTACACTCGTCCAATTCACTCGCCAGTTTCACCTTCAATAAATTAGAAAAATTTAGTAAGAATTTGAAAGAATTCATTGACAAGGTGGAAGTGTCACTTACTTTATGTGATTAAGCACATAAAATAACACCTCTTGGCTACTTTATGAGCCTAATCAGATAAAGTGACACTTTTACCTTGTCAATGAAGGCACATAAGTTGTCACTTTTGTGACGTTTTCGAATAAACAATAATTTACTAAAAACAAAAATTGCTCATAATAGTCAGGTCAGGTCAGGTAGATTTGCTATCATCGCCGAATCAGGGGAGCCTCCGACCGAACCAAGGGGGCCACCGCCCAAACAAGGGGACCAAGTGGGCCACCGCCCAAACATGGTGCCCAGGGGGGCCACCGCCCAAACAAGGGGGCCCGCCGAAACAAGAGTACCCAAGCAAGCCCCCGCCGAATCAAAGAGGCCTCCGACCGAACCAAGGGGGCCCAAGGGGGTCACCGTCCAACCATAACTACCAAAATAATTCGTAACGATTCGTACAATTTTTGGATTAATCATTTCGGCTCTAAACGTATTTTGTGTTGATTTCGACGGATATTTTCGCAGAGTATACTTTCACCTTTGTTCCTTATAAATTGTTTGTGATCAGGTAGAGTCACACTGAAAATAACGGATAGCCTAATTTAATTTGTGTTGAGTCCATTTATGGTGTACCAATGGGATTAATGTTAATGTTGTTTATTACCAAGGGTGAGATGTCAGATGTGGTCAGATCTTACTGTTTGTAAGGCTCGCTAGTTTTTTTAACAATTCCAATCATTTATTTCATTTTTTTCAGAAAATATATCTTCTACTGTTATCTTTATCTTTTAATTGAAATGTATCTAAATAACAATCTGGTCAAGATTGCTTTGGTTAAAATCGGTTCAGAATGTAGTTACGCCCCCCTGTCGCAAGGATGTCTCAAAGGGGCCTGTCCGTCTCAAAGGGGCTTTCTCGGGCCCCCCTGTCTCAAGAGTTCAGGTCATTTGAATTTGACTCATATACAATGTGTCCCTGGATAGGGTGCCCATGAGGTGATTTTTTTCTAGTCTTATTTGATATGTTTTAATAGGGAGCTTTTTAATAGGATTTTTTGTCTAATTGTAAGTCCAAATATTTTTGATCAATCTAGTACATATTCAAAGCCGAACACTGCCTAGCAACGCCTAAAAAATATAAATGAAACTTCATTAAACTTAATTGTTGTCAAAAGAAAAATAAAACGGAATGCTAAGTCTAGCAAAGATTTTTTTTTAATTCAATGTTACGGTCTTAGCGATGTATCATATCGACACGTAATCCAAGAATGTCAAGAAAAAATTCCAATGTTCATTTGAGCCGCTTCATTTGGGTTGTTTCAATTGTTTGTTAATTATTTTACTCGAAATAAGGTAACGAGTGAGCAACAAAATTCGTGATCGTAGGAGCCTCTGAATCTAAAATTTTGAGTCGATTCTTGATCGATACGATTGTGTAAAAAGTAATGTAACAGTAAAGTAAAAGAACCGATATACGTTTAGCCAACTGCGATCACGAATTTTGTTGCTCACTCGTTATGTATCAGCCGTGACTGCCACTGTGTTCAGGTTGCTATGCAACTACCAGTTTATGGAAATTAAAGAAAAAATAGCTTAATTTAAAGCAGGCTGATAAAAATGTTTGACTGTTTTAGTTTTCTACAGTTGTAAGATGGGCGCTCCATCCAGGGACACAGTGTATAATTTCTACTTTAGAACTAAACAAATTCAACTTTCGATTTCTGGATGTCGATAACCGAAGGGGCCCCCTCGGTGCCCCATGTTTCAAGTGATCCCCCTCGGGCCCCCCAGTTTTAAGAAGGCCCCTTCGGGCCCCCCTGTTTCAAGTGGGCCCCCATGTTTTGACGGGGGGGCCGCAGGCCCCCATTCTTCGACGGTGGCACCTCGAGCCCTATGTTTCGACGGGGGCTCCTCGGGCCCCCTTATTTCAAGAAAGCCACCTCGGTTCCCCACAATTTTTGACACTTTAACATTGACATTAGCTACGACGTGCCGAATGTGAACCGCATTTGTTTCATAGCAATCTTGACCAGATTTTTATTTAGACACCCGATATCCTTATTATCTTCAATTATTGTGCATTCGATAATATTGATTGTACTCTGAATTTAGCACAAAATGCTGATCCAGTGCCGATCTGACACATTCCAACTGGATATTTCAATGTCGTTATTGTAGAGAAATCTTCCCTTTTGAGAAACGCTACTCAAGTTTCCGCTACTGGCCGGTAGACGGGGCCACTTGCCGGCAATTAAATTTGCGCCGCTCACCCCGCCTCGTCCCTACCACCAAACGCAGGAAAATTCGCCAACCTTAAATAAAATAGTGTGACGTTTATCTGTACTTTGCATTATTTCATGACAGAGAGTGTTTACACAAGCGAAAGTTTAAAAATTCTGACAGTATCGGAGGATAAATGTTAATGATTACTATCGCTCATTTTTAATGTTTACTATCATAGGTAATATACATAATTTAATTTATCTACAACTGATTAATAATTGACGTATTATACTTGTAACTATGAATACTTAACTAGGTCTATTAAACACAGACAGCCAGGCCCGGTTTTTAAGAATTATTATTAACTAGCCATGAAATAATGAATATCGACAACTGTTGAAATTTCTTCTCAACGTCCAGTTTTTCACAAGGTTTGTTTTATTCTTTCTTTATTTCTTTATCTAGAACTGATTTAATTTACGTATTATACATGTAACCTATGAATACTTGACTAGGTCTATTGAACACAGACAGTCAGGCTAGGTTTTTAAGAATTATTATTAACTGGCCATGAAATAATGAATATTGACATTTTTTCTCAACGTCAAGTTTTTAACAAGGTTTAATTTCTAATTTTGATTCTAAAAGTGCAGTTGTAGATAAAACGTCGTATTTCACTCGCATATAATGGTGGCTAGTATACACTCGAATGGTTAAAATCCTCGCCTGCGGCTCGTATTTTAATTTCCATTCTCGTGTATAATAGCCACCATTATATGCTCATTAAATAATGTACTATTTTATTATTCACTCTTATGCTGTTCACTAAAATCTCACTAATCCGGTACTTTGCGCAACATAATTGTGACTACAGAAAAAGAGGGGGTCAAAAATCTTAAAAAAATACGTTACGTACAGAAAATATATTTTCTGAACCTAGGAGCGATTTTATCTAACTGGGTCTTGCGTCACGACTATTAACGTCATTCATTGTTGCCAGTTGTACAATTGGGGACACCGAACATCGGACATCATTTTCTGGCATTCTTTCAAAAAATCATTGTAATCGATACTTTATTGTAAACTGATGCCGATGGTGTACACTGACATTTATGACTAACACACAGCACACACTGGCAATAGCTAAAAATAAGGTTATGAATTGAGATTCCATATAAAGACTGCTTTACATTGTCATTGCTGCGCTGTCGTGATATTTCGTCGGAATACGTCTCATGACTCGGAAGTTTAATCGATATTTTCTATGCTCTTGTGATATTATTACTGATTATTTCCTTCATGCAAGGAAAAATTTAAAATTACTATGGTTTCTGCCCATTTTACAGCAATTAATTGCGTGTCAAAATTTTGCCGCGGTTAAAAATGTGTCAAAATTTAATCGCTTCTGAATTTATTAGTCACTGGGCTTACACCATCCGAAGACAATGTGAAATATCACAAAATTTATTATTTATTCAGGAAATAATCATGCCGAATATCCCGCGTGCATGAAAACAACCTGATTAAATTTTGACGTTTTTGTCGCAACGTTTTGCTTTAAGAAATATTTCTCGTAAATTTTCCACCCAAAATCCCTCATGCTCCGCATTCGAGATTTTGTTACGTGGAAAATTTACTCGACATATTTCTAAGCAAAACATTTTGACAAAACGTCAAAATTTAATCGGTTATTTTCATGCACTTGGGATATTACTGTTGATTATTTCCTTCATGCAACGAAAAAATTATAATTACTATGGTTTCTGCCCATTTTACAGCGATTAATTGCATGTCAAAATTTTGCCGCGGTTACATATGTGTCAAAATTTAATCGCTTCTAAATTTATTAGTCACTGGGCTTACAACATGTGAACACAATGTGAAATATCATAAAATGTATTATTTATTCAGGAAATAATCATGCCGAATACCCCGCGTGTATGAAAACAACCTGATTAAATTTTGACGTTTTTGTGCTCCGCATTCGGGATTTTGTTACGTGGAAAATTTACTCGACATATTTCTAAGCAAAACCTTTTGACAAAACGTCAAAATTTAATCGGTTATTTTCATGCACTTGGGATATTACTGTTGATTATCGCATTTGGCATTTCCATAGGTACTACCCATAGACGAATGCTAGTGCGATCGGCTCACTGTCGGCTTACAGGAACATAAACGATGGCAGTTACAGAGTACCGATTTTGCAAAAAACCGCTACGGCTAATGCTACCAGCTTCTGCTAGAGTTACAAAGTTCCTATGCAGGGCCCGGACTGCAACGTCATACCACGGGTCGTGAAGATCACCGTCTACGAATTATGGCTACTAGGGACTATTTTCGATCACAAAACAAATCGCAAATTAGTGGTATTGGAGAGCTGGAAAAACAACCAGTGTCCGGTCACTTACTGCGGACCATCAAACACTTCAATTGAGCATTGAAAGGCAGCACTGGCATCCGGATTGGAATTCTGCAGTTTTCTGATGAATTCAGATTCTGTTTGTGGATGCATGATGGTCGTAGTATGGTACGAAGGCGCCGGGGTGAAAGACGCAATGCCCAATTCGCTGTTCACGTTCACAGCAGTGTTGTAGTTATAGAATGGTATCAGTCATGGTAGCCGGTCACGTCTTGTATTCAAGATAAGATAACTACTAAACACTGTATTCAAGGGATCGTAGAACTTTTGATCCCTTACCTACAAACACTTGAGAATGCCACAACATTTGCCACTGGTGCCCATTTGTAGTCGACTCGCCGAGCTGGAGCCGTCGGAGCGCAATTGCTTGCCAGTTGCCACTCCTCCTTGCGACGTAGTCACCACACCAGAAGTCGACGGACCTGCTTCAGGTGTCGTCTGTCCCATGAGGCGTCCGGCTGTTCTACGTCAGCTACTTCTGCTGCAGAGAGGGCGCCTTCACGCCTCTGCGTCTGCAGCTTTCTCCTCTGAGCTCCGGAGAGCTTTTTCTTAGGTCTTTTTTGTTTTGTGCCCCCGTGCCCCCTGTCTGCACACAGGCCGTTTACAAGCTGGTCCACGGCGAGGGGCTTTCGTTCAACACAGCGGGGGGTTTAGACCCCGGACCTCCCTACTAACCCCCCACTAGGCAGAGTTAACTTACTAATTTCGACCGCACTGGGCATTTTGCGGATGCATAGGTACTCCACTATCTTTCGGTGCTAATGGGACTTGCATAAACACGCTGTTTCATGTGGCCCCACACGAAAAAATCATTTATTCCGATACACTTTTCGTGTTAATTTGTTGTCTTATGTTCCGTATGTCCGCTATCATTACACACTCAGAGAGTTTCCACGGGTTTCACATAATATGATAATAGACATAATCATGCCGGTCACTATTTGAAAATAAAGGTATTTTAATAGTTATTTACGGGAAAAGCCTTGTAAATTAGTCTTTACGGGTGAGCCGGAACCCGGAGGGCTCAGTAAAGACTAATTGCAAGGCTAATCCCGTACAAACTTTTATTTCCACCTTCAAACGACTTTTTTTCAATTTTTAAAGATATAAAATTCTGTAATCAAAGACGGCAGGACAGTTTGTGACGATGCGTTGTCATGGTGTTGTACTTTACAGGTCTCTTCTACAAACCCGTAAAACTTTACAGGTCTGTTTCGGTAATTAGACATTTACTTAGTTACATAAATACCTGTAATGTGTCATTTACTTAGAAGGGGGAAATAAAATATTTTGTGCGTACCGTCAACAGTCAAAGTGAAACTGAAAGTAATTCATTCATTCCAGCAAAAAAGTCTTTTTGTTTAGGCCAAGAGATTATTTATGGTTGCAACTACTACACCTCGTGAATCACCCTGTATACCGGAGGTCCCAGAAATAACTACATTAATTTTAACTTCGTAGTTATCGAGTTAAAATTAGTGGAAGGTTTGACGTTAATTTCGGTACACGCCGCTGAACCCCTGAACGATGATAATAACAAACGACAAAAAAAAATATATCATTTTTTTCGCAAACGCTCCTTTACGGAGTTAAAATTAAGAATAATTTAACCCCTAAAACCAACAACCGCCTATGGTCCCACGTTCACTGATTCTGAGGAATGCAAAAAGACTTTACCCGAGAAACGAATCGAAATAAAAACTGTTTAAATGGAAACATGATGTACTAACCTACCATAACATGCATAATGTTGAAGTAGGTTCGTATGTAATAATAAACTCTCTAACTTACATCAGGGATAAATTCTTGTTGGTGTACGTGCGGTTAACAATACATTTAATGTTGACACACGGACACCACACAATACTTAAAAAGTTCAGGTTCAATTTCCAAAACGCGATTACATCTGGGACGTCCGAGACACAGACAAGCGGCGGACTTCATTTACATTACCTAACACTAACACCATAGAAAAAAAAACATTTTCGTGGAAATTACAATGAATAAATTCTTAGTATTTGCACAGTTCATAACATAGCGGCCAGCGCGACACAACTGATAACTAAAATTTACTAGCAACGATAAATTTTTTGTTCCAAAAAAGTTAGAAGGTGTTTACCTCGTTCGGCAAAAACTCTGCTGCGTTCAAGTTTATTTAGTCATAGGCGGAGGGTGAAATAAGGGGTCAGAAAAATGTTCAAAGAAATTACGGATTTCAGCAAAGTGGCAAATAGAAAAAATGATTACATAATTTGACGAGTTCTACTTGTGGTTAAATTTTCTGCTAGGACTTCCATAACACCCTGTATTTAGTTACGGATCAGAAGGGCTCATAAATTTATTATAAAGAAACAACTTTTAATAAAATGTTATAAGAGGAAGATCTGATGAGTTCAATAACGTTTTAAAATTCTTGCATTTATACTAAAGGTCCTTGATAGACAATAACTTTCCTGAATTTTCAGATAATAGTATTGTTATTAGTAATTCAAGTGTTCTACAAATCCATAACGTAAGTTTACACGATGCTGGCAGCTATACATGTATAGCGTATAATGCTGGTGGACGTACCAGCAAAACGTATATGTTAGACGTTCAACAAAAACCTTATTTCAATGTTACGCCAACTTCTACATCGTATCCTCCGGCAAAAACCGTTAGGTTAGAATGTCAAGCGAAAGGTATACCCCAACCAAAAATATATTGGTTAAAAAACGGGGAACCACTTAAGAATGATGCAAGAATAAAGCAATATTGGAAGGAGTTGGTTATTAGTCACACATTTACTTCGGATTCAGGTATTATTATTTTTTATTCTTGAAGTCAACGTAGTGAATAACTTTTTCTTAGGAATTTACCAATGCATTGCTGTCAATGCAGCTGGAAGAATTTGGGTAGCAGCACAGTTGGTATCTACTTTTCTTAATACACCTAGTCCTCCTGAAAATGTACAATGTCGAGCTGTTGACGACACGAGTATTTGTTTTAGTTGGCAATCTCCACAGAATGTATCCATTAAGGCCTATAGCATCTACTGCTATTATACAGGTATGTACACAGCACATCGGTAAGTTCATCAGTTGCGGCGTTACCTTTTTGTTTACATAAAAACATTAGTTATTAAAATGAAATACACAAATATACCCCAAAAAGATATAGAAAAAAGATCAAAGGGAGGTTCGAATATAGCAAAACAAAACGGTAGTGAAATCTACGTCCCGTCTCGGTGCGTTTATCCGGTCTCGACACCGAAAAGTGTAAAGCCCTGTCCACACAGAAGCAACAAGATCGACCTTGTTCAACTAAGTTTCTTGTCATTATAATATTATGTCGTATAATAGGAAACCAAGTGTCCTCATAAAGAAAACTGTATGAAGTTTCTGTTCTAGGAAACCAAGCATGTGAATAAAGTAAAATACAAAACTCCACACCAAAGAAACAAGTCGCAACATTTATCGAGAAATATTAGCATTTTTTTTTTTGAAAGGTCTAGAATCAAAACCCGCTAACTCCACTTTTTTCAAAATTGTGTTTTTGATTGACTCTCCTAGCAAAATTTGCATATACAACGAGCAAAAACAATCGAACCACCTTGTTAAAATTCAACAGCCTCCATAATGTTCGGGTAGCTGCCAGTGAGTGGATAGTGAGACGAACATTGTGAGAAAGCAATCTGGCCCCTCACATCCTTGCAAGAGGTGCTAATCCCGGCTCATCAACAATCACAGTTTCTTTTTGCATGAAAGCATTTACTGGACTGTGGACCAATGGAGCTTTGTTTTATTCTCATATGAAACAAAAATTTGTCTTTACAGTAATGGTAGAAGATCAAGAATCAATCGACCACAAGAACGATTTGTCCAGTGGGATGGAACTGACAGTGTTTTTATTGCTGGTACCAACCGTGCACGCAGTAGGAGAGGATTGATATTTGAGGTTTATGGAAGATATTGCGAAACCGCATACTCCAGCAATTGTTAGATAATACCGAAGGACAGTAGGTCTAAAAGTAATGGAATAGCCAGCACGCAGCCCTGGCCTGGACCCCATCGAGAATCTATGGAACGAGCTCAAATGAAGAGTTTCAGTGGAGATAGAGGAAAAATGGAATAATATTCCCCAAAATAACATTGTAATTTGTTTGCCTTCTTTCATTAGGGCAAGAGGGGGCAATACGAAGTATTAATAACCATTTCTTTTACAATATTATACCCAATTTTATTTTGTTGCACAATTTATTTCAAGAAACTTGATTTGTTTCCAACAGTTCATCTTCTAGTTCATGGTTGAATATGAAAACAAATTCTAGAATATTTAAGCTTATTTTATGATCCTTAAAATGGCATAATAATTTTTTAAATTTGATAACAATCTCAATTTGCTCAATTGGTTTGCTATTGTTTTCTGAGGAGATGACCGCTGAGAAATTCTTGATGACTAGTGGGAATCGAAGCCGCTCCCCCTAGTGTGTGAAGCCAGCGCGCTGCTCCATATGCTACGACCGCTTACAGAAGCAATTTATGAATCTGAAACTTTTATTAACAAATAGCAAGTTTTTTTCTAGAAACAAGTTAGTAATGGCAAATGTTGCATCTGTGTGGACCAGGCTAAACACGCGATACGGGGAAACAACAGTACATGCGACATAAACAACCAGAAACATTTCTCAACAAATAGCAACTTATTTCTACACCTTTTCCAATTGTAGTTCAGAAAGTATGAAATCTAGTTCAGATTAGTAAGATGTATTTCAGAAAGTGTTAATTGTGTTTCAGAAATGTAAAATTCATTTCATAATATTTTTAAAAGTTCTTGAAAAGGATACACAGAATTAATAAAAATGGTCAAACAACCAGTCATAGTCTGCACACGCATCTCGCATGTACGCTCGCATGCAGACCGACTGTGTGTATGACATCATCCTGTGTTTTACCCGACGCAACTAGTCGGTTATACTCGTTATTCTTCGGTTATCAGGCGGTGAATTCAAATAAAATCAATTAGATCTAACAATATGTTAATTGTATTTCGGAAAAGTCAAATGAATTTCAGAAAAGATTAATAAATTGTACTTTAGGAAATATCGTTTGTGTTTCAGAATAGTATATTCTGTAACAAGGTTAGAATGAAAATTCAATAGGAGTGGAACGCGAGCGTAAAGGCCGCCACTCACGGTCCAACGCCGCAGTACGACAGAATTGTACAACGAAATTGTACAATTTGGTCGAAAATTGTGAGCGCACACACACGATCCAACTCTGCAGTATTGTTGAAGCTTCTGTCGAGTCAACATCTACGGTTAACATGTCGTTATCATCCGACGAAGAGGATTTGTTATTATTAGCATTATTATTTCTCTCCCTTTTATAAGAAGTTCTATAATTATTAATTTTTTTCTTAACAAAGTCTTCCACTTCTTTAAATTCTTCCACAAGCCATTGCTCGATTTCTCAAATTACGATTATGATATTCTGTCGATTTAACCTTCCAAAGGCAGGTGTACTGTTTGTAAATTTCACAAAACTCTCAAAAATTGTTGACCATAACTAGACATAACGTTGCTTTCACTTCAGAGTTTACTGACCTCCGAGAGATCAAAACAACCCTCTAAATAGCTTAAAAAATACCGCTATAAAGTACCGTTACAGGGTCACTTGGTCGTTTTCGACCCAACTTTCATAAAAAAAAAAACATATCTAAAGGTAAGACTATAAAAGAAGATTGACAATTTATAATTACAAAAAATATAACACTACTAATATTAATTTATTAGCGGTAGAGACAAAATGAGCTCATTGATCATTGAAAATCATGGAAAACTAGTTCTCGTTTACATTCTAAATTGGATAATAATAATTGTTAAACAATAAAACTATACTTAATGAAGTAATCAGCTTGCAGTATTTTTAATTATTATAATCTAGTAATTATGATTTATTTAAACAACAAAAAAAAAATAAAAAACGAACTAGTGAATATGCAGTTCGACCCGTAAACAAACCACGAAAAGAAAAGGGTATGTTCAACAATTTATCAAAATCAATCGTCCTTAATGAACACGAAATGTTTTTTTCACACATTAATTAAACCCATTAATTAATACCTTTAAAAGTACCGATATACAAGTACGGTTTCGCAGTCATTTACTCCGTCAGTCCGTTTTTCTACCCAACTTGCAGCATGAGCCATATACAATCCGACCAGATCGTACTGCTGCAGTTTAAAAATTTTAACTGCGGTCCAATCCCATCCAACAGTGTTGGACGTCCCCACACACGATCAAATTGCGTCAAATTGCTTCCAACGATGTCGTACTGCGGCGTTGGACCGTGAGTGGCGGCCTTAAGGAACCACGAATTTTCATTTTAACCTTATTATTATAGAATAGTTTTTGGTTTTAATACCACAAGAGCATAGAAAACAATCTATAAACTTCCGAGTCATGAGACGTATTTTGCGGAATACGTCGAATGAGGAGCTTAGTTTAATCAGATCATTTTTATGTTCGAGTGGTATTCGTACGATTATATAATCCAAAAAATGCGAAATTTTGACAGAACTTTTTTTCTGACGTTTATTAACAATCATAAAAAAATCGTTACTATGACAAAGTCGATTGTTGGAGCCAGCGGAAAAACCAAAGTGATTATACCACGTCGTCAAGGAGTTACTTATCACTTATCTATACAAGGTAACTTATGTAATATCTGTAATGGCGATGGGATGGCTCAATTTATTATGCGTTATGAAATTATTCTTAGTTAATGCGAAATGTGTCGCATATTTAAATAACGTGGCCGAAATTGTGTGTCCTTTTTGCAGAAGTGATGTAAATGGGAGCGAGCCGGTAGAACGGAAAAAGTATAAAAAATATTTGAATCAAGACAAGGAAAGAATTGTAGCGTGGGGACGACTGAGTGATCTTCGCTACAACGCTGGAAATTATACAGGGTGGAAAGTTTAACTGGAATAAATTCAGTATCTTCACTGCAATTGATTTTGAGAAAAATTCTTGAAACACGTCTATTTTTAAATTCAATTTTAAATTGCAACTTTTTAGCCTGATCAGCTTTCTTTTGTTTTTACTCAGGGGGTTGCAACTACCCTTAAGTTTGGTTTTTTTTTTTTTTTTCAAATGGGAAGATATGTCAACCGAGACATCATTGGAAAGCTTATAAAGAAAGGAGTACAACGATATATACATTTTACAACATTTGTGAAGTGATTTGCTGAATTTCATAGGTAATACGTTGCTGCAAATCTTCAAGATTATCGGGTTTTGTGGTGCAGACTTTACAGATACCCCCACAAAAAAAAGTCAAGAGGGGTGAGGTCTGGTGGTCTTGCTGGCCATTCTATTGTACCTCTTCTTCCGATCTACCTATTATGAAAAATGTCGTCCAAATAACGCCGAACGGATGCAGTATATTGCGGTGGAGCTCCATCCTGTTGATACCATGTTCTCTCATGTGGAAATTTTGGATCTAATTCATTTCTAAATTGGTCCGCAAGGGCTGGGCGAAGCGTTTCTTGAAGAAACGGTAGATATCTTTCTGCATTAAGATTATCAGGAAAGAACACTGGTCATATGATCCTATCTCCAACTATCCCAGCCCACACATTTAGTTTCTGTGGACGTTGAGTGTGAGTTTCCCGCATCCAGAAAGGATTATGGTCACCCCAATAACGTCAATTTTGTCTGTTGACTTCGCCGTGTAATGTAAATATGCTTTCGTCAGAAAAAAAATGCATTCTAAAGAAATTTAAATTTTAAGTTTTTCTGTTGCCATGGTGCATTATTCTTATTAACTATCACTACTTATTCATCAAATAAATGATGAAAACTAACAAAGTTTGCAAAGAAAATTAAATTTATTAAAAAAAGAGACGATAAGATAATAAACCCGCACGAAGGAAAAGAAACACACTGAAGCATCCAAAAAAGAGTTTTTAGGGTCTTATTCTCAGATGAGATAGAAATGCATGAAACAAAACACATCGTTGTATTCCTTTTTTTATAAGTGTTCCAATGATGTGTGGGATGACATCTTCCCATTTGAAAAAAAAAACTTAAGGGTGGTTACAGCCCCCTGAATAAAAACAAAACAAAGCTGATCAGGCTAAAAAGTGTCACTTTAAAAACAAAAATCTACGTGTTTCAGGAATTTTTCTCAAAAACAATTGTAGTGAAGATACTGAATTTATTCCAGTTAAACTTTCCAGCCTGTATATAAAGGCCCTTGTTCACGTTTGGCCAATGAGTTGGGACAAAAATAAAGAACAGTGTTTACACATTGGCGTTGTTCATTCTGCATTGGCCATTTGACGAGGATGGATGTGGTCAACTCAAAATGATTTAAAAAATTTGCAGATCTTATGCGAGTTTATTTTTTGTCTTCCTGGGACAAGCGCGTCTATTGAGAGACTATTCTCCAACATTAACAATTTTTATTGGAGTTCAGAAAAATCGCAAATTAATGTTAATACCTATTCTCGAAGCCGTCATCCGTCTACACAAACTTTAGCGAAACCTGTAACGAAATGTTCCAGGTTCTAAACGCTAATCCTCAAATTCTAAAGGCGATTTTAGGTTCCCAAAAGTGCGACTGGTATAATACAAACATGATGCGAGACGCGATGATACAAGAGTGCAGGTCCGTCCAGGGAAAATTAAAAATACGTTTTTCTACTACATTTGTTTTTCATAATAGAAAATATGTGTTCATTATTTGATTACACTGGTCTGCAAAAAAAAAAAAATCCTCCTTCTATTTATTATGCATGATTTTTATAGATTTGATACTTCTGAACACAGATATAGCATTAAAAGTTATGTACCACGTATACTTTTTTTGTTACAAATTTTTTAATTAAAACGTGTTTCTTGCTTTAAATTCAAAAATTCAAACAATAAATTTATTAACTGCGACAATAGTAGACAAAATTGGTCCCAAAATGTTAAAAATTATCAAAACAATCTAGTAACTTGTTATTAGGAGCATTTCACTTCGTAGTTTTCTTCCTTTTCTTGCCTTCGAGCCAATCTCTCAAAGTTCTTGAACAACTGTTATAGCATATTTTCGTGAGCCAATTTCTACACCCCTTTCATTGACAGGAAACCCAAAGTAACGCTGATAAGCACTTCTAACTAAAATAGTTATTGTATTTCATTGAAATTTTATGATAAATTCCCCATAAATGCAGCAAAACACGTTTGCAGAGTTTTTGCAAGTTCTTGGCATTTTGTACCTACAACAAAATTACATTTGCTATGAAATCATAATATAATCATGTGATTTTATTTCGCTCTATAGTTGAGAATACACATAAATTTTCGCAACATGTAACAATATAATGCGATAGTTATCGAAATATACCCTTTAAAATAGAAACAATCACTGGACGACTTTTTTACGTACTGAGCGCCACGGAGTCACAGGAAGAACTGCGCAGGCGCTTACATTGGTGTAAAAACAACGCTAGTCAATATTGTTCCCTCTCTTTCTATCAATTCGAACCGTTTTTGTTAATAGAAATACGATCTAAATGGAATAAAGTAGCGTTGTTGCGAGAACAAAACACAAAAAATACTGAATTTTGAACAATTATATAAAAAACATTTAAAAAAATATATATACGTGATAAAAAAAAGCAGATGTATATTCAGCACGTTAAACTCTTCATAATTATCACATTTTTATTCGAAGGAGGATTTCATTGCAGACCAGTGTTATTAGAAGTATATTTTATATTACCTACTATCTACATGTATTAGAATATTTTTTCTTTTTTGTTCTTTGAAAATATATTCACTTTATTCATGACTTTTTTCACTTTATTTTATCACTTTATTTATTTTATATGTACTTATTTTTTTCTAAAAAGTATATGGTCAGCCTATATATAGGTGCAATATCTGCAGCAGGGGTTGTGACAATGGAACGTCGTAGAAGTACTTTTTTATCGGATTCTGCTAATACTTGGATATCAAATTTACTCCAACGTTGGCAGGAAATGGGAAATGAAGTATCTGATTTGGTGATTGTATGTGATAACGCACCTTGCCATGCAAGCTTCGTCACCGTATTCTCCGATGCTTAA
This sequence comes from Diaperis boleti, assembly GCA_963583935.1. Classification (NCBI taxonomy): domain Eukaryota; kingdom Metazoa; phylum Arthropoda; class Insecta; order Coleoptera; family Tenebrionidae; genus Diaperis; species Diaperis boleti. The sequence goes on along the minus strand of OY757245.1, from coordinate 41,720,028 downwards.
TCCCATCGAAAATATATGATCCGCAAAAAATCATCTTCGGATTCCAAGTTCTTGGTATTGGCGTTGTCGAACAAAGAATTTTTTACTTGGAAGAAATTATAGATTTGGCAAAAGACACAATAATTGTTGGAGGGGATTGGGCCAGAGCAGCAGAACATACAACTATTTTTCATGCCGCCTCTTTAGCAATGCAAGATGTGCAAGTGGGGCATTAACAGTGCAGTGTTACCATCTTGTTTGCATAGAAATACTATGTAATTTTTTTTTCCTTAAAATATTACTATGCACGATAAATATTATTTCAATAAACTGAATTATTTGTATTATTAATATTATTATTTGTTTATTAAGTTCTCCTCGGTGATAAACAATTATGATGCGCTCTGAAATACAAATGATACTTTCTGATTTACAAATGATATTTTCTGAATTTCATATGACGTTTTCTGAAATGCAATTTACCGATCTGAATTCCAATTTACGATTTGTGAAATACAATTGACATTATCCGAAATTCAATAATTGGAAAAGGTATAGAAACAGGTCAGTAATGACAACATGTTTTTTGTTGCTTCTGTATACAGGGTGAAATTGAAATACTTTGATATAATTATGTAAACTGTGACATCCTGAGATCAAACAACGCAATTTTTGAGTTTCCGGCTAAAAATATGAGTAGGGCACAACCCCTTTGTACTAACCTCAGCACGACGTTTATGCAAGCATTGGGATAGAAAGAAAACAGTTTTATACCAATCGTATAAAACAGTTCACAATACATAATATGCACAAAAACAGTCCGCAAAAAAACAAATTCGATGAAAAATCTCGCGATGAAAACGCTCACCAGCATGGCTTTACCCTCAGTATTAGAACAGGAAGAAAGCAGGTGCTAGCTGACCAGTAGCTAGCACAGGTAAACGCTAGAAACATACTCACTATTTTGAAAATATAAGCGTTCAGAATGAAAGTTGGTTGATGGATCGGAATTGATTTAGCATTGTCAGCAAGCAGGCAAATAAACACCATAAACAATGATGAGTTAATAAGAGGAAACATTTTCGAATAACTAGCAGCCTAAATGTAGAAAAGTGCTGGCAGAATAACTAAACTAAGCAAGAAAATATGCGTTAATAGTATTTTTGTGCTACCTAAACTGTAAATGGCATAAGAGTGTTTGACATTACTCGATTCCTATAAGTTTTGCAGGATTTAGTGCGGCAAAATGCGGAATTGGTGGTTTCGAATTGATTTATTTGAGTACATTATTTATCAAAAATGTTAGAACTCCTGACACAAACGATTTGGCGCTTTACGTCATTGACATTAGATTTTCAAGTTGACTTTTCAAATTTAGTGACAAGCTAAAGGAAAGAGTGGGAAGAGACGCGGAAAGAGTGTGGGAATAGAGTGGTTTGGTGGCCAATAGTACTCGTACGGGGTGGAAAAAGGGGGTGAAATCTCATATAGGGCAAAACCTGAAATATATCGTTTTTTACCCTTCGGGGGAAAAACGTTTGGTATTACCGCGACATCACGAACACCGTCGATGACGAAAACATTTGGTCAAACAATGTAGAGGGCTTGTCAGTATTGCCTTAGCTGATCACCCTGTAAACGTTTCATACAGGTGTAATGTAAGGTATTCATAAATGATTTATGCATGTTACTATTTGTGACTGACACACTGACAATAGCTAAAAATAAGGTTAGGGGTCGTCCATTAATCACGTGATACCTAACAAGCATCTTTTTAATCCCCCCTTCCTCCCTGGTGATACGTGGTGCGGTTTTAGACTACACCCCTCCCCCTACCCAAAATCACGTGTATTTTTTTGGTACAAAGTATCTTAAAAAATTTCAGAATATGTATTATCTTTAAATACAGGTATAATCTAATTTAATTCGGGAAAATTAAGCACCGTGATAAAAATGTCCAGGCAGACATTAAGGTTGCAGATTGTTTCAGACTGGCATAAAAATAATAAAGGTTATAAAGGAAATCGCGCGTTCAACGAAAAAATAAATGCACGTGATATCTCAGTACAACCCCTCCTCCCCCCTTGTGATAGTGATTTTTTCCGTTTTTTTCCAGTTTGCATTTTACCTCTGCGCAAGTCAAAAATATTTGGAATGGAATTTGTCTCAAACAGCAATAAGGTGTTGAAAAGCGGTCTGATGTACTTGATTTTCTAGTAAAATGGAATGTTCGTTACATTACAAAACGTGATTCACCTCCAGTTCATCCCGCGACGAATTCTTCGATGTTTATGATTTTTGTTGTCTTGTATGTAGGTTTAAAGTAGGGCAATTTACCACATTTCACCATATTATCTAACAAAGACCTCAAGACGATCAAAGGAGGGGTGGTTGGAAGATATTAAAAAAACAACACATTTTCTGGTGGAATTTAATAATGATTATTTATTAATAAACATTTTTATAGTTCGACACTGTCAGGATTTTCAAATTTTCACTTGTGTAAACACTCTCTGTCATGCAATAAGAAAATGTACGATTATAATAATTATAGTTTGTAGAGGATGTGTGAAACTGTTTTTCTTTTGTAGTAGTTAATAATCATTTCATTATTGAGTAGTTAATAATGAAGATACCGGATTTCATGCAAAATGCATAACGTTTATTATTTTATCTGCCTACTTAACAACAGCGCCCTTCGATTTTTACAAATTGCACCAGTTATAAATAGGAATTTGGTATTAATTAACTGCAATACATGTAAAAAAAAAAAAACAAAGAATGGTCTCTGATTGAGAAATGTCAAATTCGTTCCGATCTTCCTCATTATCATGATTATCATTTGAAGAAAAGTTAAACAAATGTGCTAGTAGTGAAAAGAATAGTATATAAACCACGGTTGAGAAGCCTTTTCTTAGCCTCGCAATAATATAAAATAGCTTGGCTAAGAAAAATATCTTCTCAACCTTGGTGTATAATTACTATTAATTTCAGAAAAGGCAGCACAAAAAAAAAATGTACATGTAACAGAATAGCATAAATCTCTCACATGCAATTCCCTAATAGGATGTAAATTTTATTTTAGATTACGAGTGCCGAAAGTAACAAATAGCATAACAAGCGCGAATGCGGCTCGATGGCGCAGCAGGAGAGCTGCATTTGAGCGAGTCAACTTTGAAATGTAATGTCAATAACATAAAGGGTCAAAATCGTCGGAATGGCAACATTCTTAGATACATCTATCACCGAGAGCAGAAAATACTGGGACCGCAAAATTTTGAGCTGATTAATTTGTTCTTAATGAAGTGTCTAAAGTGACTGGTATTATTTATTAATAATCCGGAGTTTTGACAATCTAACGACAGTTGACAAATCCACACACCCACAAAATTTCAACGAAAAATCTTCAAAAATAAAAAAGTTACATTCAACGGCGGGCAAAAATGTACAGCAATGTGCGGCGTTGAATGTAACTTTTTTATTTTAGAAGATTTTTCGGTGAAATTTTGTAGGCGTGTTGATAAAATATAGATCTTTGCAGCTACAGAACGATTTTTTGAAATTTGCAAATTAAAAAAAAGATATTGCGGGAAAATATTTCGACCGGCAGAAATGTACATGGGGGCCACTGGAGAACCCTCTTAAGCCGTATGTCGAATATGCGCGTCAGCCGCGCGAGCAGATTCCTGACACACTTTTCATAAAGCGCGGTAGCCGACGATCCAGTTGACGTGAGAATCATTTCAGTTCAGCGAAATTAGTCGTTAAAACTGCAGGCGTCGCGCAAGCAAACTCAAACATCGACAAAAACGTTGTCAGTTTTCTTTTCACATCATTGAGACACAGCTTTAGATGTATTCCCGCCTGCCTTAAATCGGAGACAGGGGCTAGACCTCCTTTTACTCATGGCACATAATTAAGCGACTCGTAATGGGAATGGGTATGATTTACGATTAGGACATCTGACCAGTAAAGCAGAATTTACACTGTTTCACTTTGGATGTACATCCAGAGTGATATTCAGTGTAATCATTAATTTATCACTCATTCTCATGTTCATTTTGGATAAAGTAAAGGCTTGTTTACATTTGTCACATTGGTTGTTCATTTTAGAGCTATCATCCAAAGTGTTAAGTGTAAATTGCCCTTCACTTTAACTTCATCAAAAGTGAACATGAGAATGAATGCTAAATAGAAGATCATCCAGCACTCTGAATGTACTTCGTGAAAGTCGGAATCACGAGGAACTTTTTCTGGTTAGTTAAAAAGTGTAAATTGTAAAAATCATCAATGGATGAACCCAATCTAAACCTTTTTACTAGTATTTGAGAATAACTTATTCGTTGGTTTATTTTCAGCGATGGGCCGTGAAATTTCTGGACCTGATTTTGTTACAAATAAAACGCAGTATTTAGGATCTGGTTTTAATAGTAGTACAAATTATACATGTTACATTCGATTATATTCAAAAATTGCTAGTGATCAATCTCAAAAAGTAATATGTAAAACAGGTATATTTCATTTGTTTGTAAGGTTTGTAAGGTAAAGAAGTATTTTTTAGGTATAAAAGGTAGGCGAAATCTTCAGGTTATACCAGTGAACGAAACTTCACTCGAATTGACATGGTCTAAAATGAGCTCGGATGTTCCTTGTGATGGTACAAAATCACTTTACAAAATACAGTGGAGGCGTCTCGGCCGATCGCCAGTGAATACAGAGAATTCAGAGA
>OY757245.1:41661695-41715220 GCA_963583935.1 Diaperis boleti | reverse complement strand
ACGTGTTTTCGGTAAATTCACTATCTCTCCTGATATCATCTGATCTCGAGTCCTCGAAATGACTCAAGAAAAGTTAATTCAAGAACAGGCAACAGAGCTCAAGAAGTTGAAAGCACTGCGGGAGAAGATGTTCACTCAAATTCAGGGTGCTTACGATGCAGTTAATCGTTGTACAGAAAGAAATATTACTTTTTTCGCACCGCGTGATTGAGAAAAAGAGATGGACGTGGTTCAAGGGCATCATCGAATTAAACTCTCGATTAGTGAATTCTGATGAAGCGTTGGAATTTTGTCAAGTACATACTCGATGTCGGTATTTGGGTTTAGTCAAGACGCAACCTCCCCACAACGAAGGCGATCGAGATATACCCTCTCCCCCTTTGCAAGCCGCAAACCCCTGCCGCGCATCGAACTCACCTCTTCTCAGGTCAACATTGAAGAATGGTCAACGTTTCTATTCGCTCTTCGAATCGGTTGTTCACAATAATGCTTCGTTATCAGAGGTCGAAAAGTTTCAATATTTACGTTGTTATCTGAAAGGCGATGCATTAGCTGTCATTTCGAATTTTCACCTCACTGCTGCCAATAATTATTCTTTGGTCTATGAAGCCTTGACACTTCGCTATCAAAATAAAAGGAGGTTAGCTCGCCATTACGTGAGTCAAATCCGTGACTTGTTGTATCGTAAACACCAAGTTATGCCAATATTCACCATTTTCCCAATATCCATTCAAATTCCGTCAGTGCGCTTAAGGCTTTGAATATAGCCGACCTGTGTAATTTTTTACTGTTTCACTTATTTTTGGGTAATTTGGACCCCGTTGCTCGAAAGGCGTTTGAAAATAAACAGGCTTCGGATGGGATCCCAACCTTCCAGACTTTAATCAATTTCATCACCGATCAGAGTCGCACTTATGAGTGGCTTTCGCAGATTTACTCTAGTCAAGTCAACTTCGTTCCTTGCGAATATCAAGACAGTCTTATCTCCAACTCCATCAGCTGCTAGGTTCAACCATAGATGAAGGAGTTAAAAAGATTGCCAGGCTAAATGGAAGTATTAACGTAGCCAATGAAATTAGTTAGCAGAAATGAGGGACAGAGGGCGCAGTCAACAGATTTCTAAATAAATTCTTCTGAAATGAGAGTATCGTCCCGTGGAGGACGTGCGGTATCCAGGGATGGATTGACCGATTTTGCCGCTGCCAGTGTGTAGAGTTTTGGCAGTAAAGACGCTTATCGTCAGCATTTTTTCTCAAATGGGAAAATAATAAGACCTTTTGTTTTTGGCAAGAATTTAAGTTTGAATTTCTTTCATCTACAAAATTTAAATAACTTCCACCGCAAATGGAATTAGATATTTTATGTGGCTTTGATTACAGCACAATAAGGTGAAAACATCGGGTTGGGATTTAAATACACGTCTTAATATTTTTGTGGAAATGTAGTTCCTTATATTAACGCCAAGACTTGTTTTGTTTATAATAGTGCACTTTTAGCTTTACTCGAAGCATATTTTTAAAACTTCATAAATTTGTGGCGACGGAATTCGCAGATTACAATTTAAAGTGTATAGACGCTGCTTTATAAGAGAGTTATTTTGGCCTGAGTTTAGATGGTTTTTGTGAGCAAGAGTTTTCTTCACATGTCCGACATTTAAATTTTTTGAGACAATCTTGTACAATAAACCCAGGTGTATAGTTTGCGACGTGATGTCTAATTTTGAAACTAAGGCATGACGAAAACTTACGACGAAACTTAGAAGCAGATGGATTGCGTTAAAAACCTCCCTTGCTCCTAATAACAGAAAAAAAGATCCAGCCAATCCTGACAGAGCCGACGCGTCATCAAATATTCAAAATCGTGCCTGATTTGGATATTTTGAAGAGCATTATAATCCAAGCAAATTATACGAAAAAACGACGAATAGAAGAGAATAATTCATGAAGTTTTAAAATTTTGATTATGAACTCCCAACAGGGACCCTAATAAAGATCCGAAGAGTTCCCACACCTCGGGGGGAGCTTCTTCCCCTTTTGCCCAAAAAACCGTCCCCGCGTGTGACCTCATGAAGCTTTTCTGTTTTTTTTTCTCGTAAACGTTAACTTCGACGAGAAAATGTTATCGGGCTTATGTTCTCCATTCAATTCTGCATAAAATTGGTCTCATGAAGTTCTTGTCTCCCTCCCACCCAACGCTCATAAATGACGTTGGAAATGAGTAGAATTTTCAGCGCGAAGACAAAAATTGGTCCACCCCCGTTTTTTGACAAATTAATAACAATTTATTGCAAATGTTTTATTCAATATGGACCTTGTACAGAAAAGACTTCTCAACAATTTTGTTTCTATACATTTTTTGCTCCCACTAATGGTTTTCGAGATAATCTGGGGTTGACTTCGCGCTGGAAACGATACTCACTTTCCAACGTCATTTATGAGCATTGGGTGGGAGATATGCTATAGTAGCCTCAAGCTTAAATTGTCACGGGGTTGGGAGGGGAAATTATGCAGGGCCAACTTATTTATGAACGTCCTAAACTGGTTCTGAAATAAACATTCTACTCTTGATCGACTTTTCGGCGAAGATGTAAAGGAATGGTGACAGGACCGTATTGCCAAAAATGTAAATTGAGTTGATCACTTCCCTCAGTACGTGTAACAAATTCATATTTTACTGTTCAACTTTAGAATACATTAAAAGTGCAAGCCTTAGAAAACATATTCTGGACCAAATAAATAAAAACAAATACCTTACTTTAGCTAGTAATAATTCATAACAAAATATTAAATACGTGACTGAAGAACGGCGTGTGCCGCCGTACAGAAACCCCGTCTTGCAATCGAGTCGACCAGTTGCAACAAGACAATCAAAACCGGTTAGAGTCCATATGATATCGGTTACGACTTACTTGTTCCGCAATGTCTCGATTCCGATAAAAAATTCGATAAAAAATTCGTGACAATTTAAGGTTGAGGCTACTATACTTCATGATACTTCATGAGACCAATTTTATGCAGAATTTAATTAAGAACTTAAGCCCTAAAACATTTTCTCGTCGCAGTTACCATTTAGGAGAATAATTAGCTTTTTTAAAAAAAGAAACCGACTTCAAAAAGCGAGAAATAAGTCAGTACATGTATTATTACATGTGCTACCTACTGATCTGTTTGAAATCGGTGCCAAGCCAAAGAGGTTAACAAATTTGTAACCTATTGTCATTATACAAATATATCAACAGCGTTATAGCGCATCAAAAATTTAATATCAGGCCGTCAACGACGTCTGCTCCGCACGTGTCTGCCCGTTTGGGATGTTTTGCTCAGCGCGAGCCCCCCACCCACGCTTATAAGCATTCCGGCGCGCGCGCGGTGAGACTTGCGATGTGGCGGGAGCGGACAGCCTATCTATCTACTATCTATTTTTTTTGGCTTGGCACCGACTTCAAACAGATCAGTAGGTAGAGATACGTTATTCTTAGTTGATCTCCTCATAAAGATGATCAGTAGGAACGGTTGAGTCCAAGTGTGAAATAAAGGTAGTCAAGTCCATACTGTTCATGTTATTGTCAAGAGCTTTCAGAGCGGACCATGGAGGCACGCCACTGGACGCGCAGGTTAACCACGCCCCCAGGCTCAACTTACAAAAATTCTTGTCTAGCACATGTAATAATACATATACTGACTTATTTCTCGCATCTTGAAGTGGGTTTCTTTTTTTTAAGCTAATAAATTTTAAGTGATGGGTAGACCTAGTAGACGCTGCTCGAATAAGGAAACGACGGCTGGTTGAAAATGAATAAAAATCTAAGGCAATGATGACTCCCAGACGCAAAGACCTGCATAATTTTTAAACGACTACATTTGAGACAGTTCATAATAATTATAAAATGGTAGGATTTCGCCCGATTCCCATGCGATCCCCTCATCAGGTCCGGACTTGCTGACAATGGAACTACCTCCGAAGTATACCCTTTCAAATAAAAAAAGAATTTTCAAAATCGATCCACAATTGACGAAGAAATCGGTGAACATACATTAAAGGAGAAATTTGAAAATTTCCCTCGATTTCTATGGGAACCCTTTATCAAATCCGGACTTGGTGAGAATGGGACCACCTCTAGAGTATACCCTTTCAAATAAAAGAAGAATTTTCAAAATTGGTCCACAATTAACGGAGATATCAGTGTACATACATAAAAGGAAAAAAATACATACATACAGCCGAACATAGAACCTCCTCCTTTTTTGAAGTCGGTAAAAATGGAGATAAGCTTCTTGGTCACACTCAGGAGCGGTCTTTTGGATAAAAGGGGATGAAGCTCGCCCCGAGGGGATGGGAATCCTTCGGATCTTTATTTGGGTCCCTGCTGGGAGTTCATAACCAAAATTTCAAAACTTTATAAATTATTTCTTCTAAATAGTCTAATTTGCTTTGACTATTAACACTGATCTAATATTGACAAAATTACGGCCGGTGTTAGATGGAGAAATTCTTCTTCCAGATGAGAACCGTGTCATGTTGATAGTTCTTCTCCTCATCCGGGAGAAGAACACAGGTCCGAGGACGTTTTAATAAAATAATAGATCGCCCTGTATAGTTACTTATGCTAAAGGCGGCGTAGTTTACAAGTGTCCATTCGCGATTTGCAACCAGTTATTATTCTTGATAGGTTGTTGGAATGAGTTGATGAAAACTAACAATAAAACTTTCTTTTGCCCAATTGTAATTTGCAAAAACCCATTTATTACCCGCTTTTGGTGCCATATCTTATATTTGCACACTGAAATCAAACTGAAGCCGGTCCTGTTCCGCCGACCGTCATCACCTACTTCAAAGTAGACCGCCAGGCAATGCCGGCATATAGCTGTCTCTTTTGATTGCACTCGCAGAAAGTGCAACGTACGTCTTAGAGTATAATACCATCTGTTTATCTCAAAACAATTAGTTTTGTCTACGCAACATTCTCCTTTATCTTTTTCTTTTCTATAATGTTTCTTTTAATAATGCACATTTTGTGTATTTTTTTATTTGAAACATTAAATTCGATTGTGCTGCCAGCTGAATTCCATTTCCAAAACTAACATATTTTTAAACTACATTGTCTGGCTATCTTCTACTGTTTAACCTATGGTTAAACTGTGCGTTATGTAAAGGTCAGCATCCTTTAGCATCTTGCGAAAATTTTATTCAAAAGGATCACAACTCAAAATACAAAGTTCTCAAGCAATGAAATCGCTGTTTTAATTGTTTAGGGGCACATCGCAGAATAGACCGCAAATCCAAGAACACGTGTCGCGTTTGTCGCAGCAACAAACATCACACTTTGCTGCATCAGGAATCCGCAACGGCCTCCGCCGCTCTCAGCAGTCCCAGTCCGAGATTGAGCTCGTAGCATCAAAGGAGGAAGCCAAATCACTCACGCTCATGAAGACTTTCGCTTGCCAAACGGCTCAGCCTTTTAGTTGTTTGATTCGAGACTCATTTTATCATCGATCCGGGCTTTCAAGTAACTACCATTGCTTCTTTTTTGGTTCAACAACTAGGACTTAAAGGAGCCAAGGCTCTTGTTGAAATCAGTGGAATTTCAAATACCCCAGTTAAAACTCCGGATTTGTTGCCCATTGAACCTGTTTGGGACATGATCGGATTCAGACTGAATAATTTACCTCATCCTCCAAACAATTTAAATGATCTTCGAATTCGTATTGAAGAGGCTTGTAATATGATACCACAACCGGCCATAGACCATTCCATTGATGACATGCCCATCTTGGAGGACCCACACATTGTTAAATACTAGTGATCGAAATTCGACCGTAATTTATTAAATTTTTAAGTTTGGACATTATTGCGGTTCTTTTATCACAGAGTATACCTCTATAATCGTTGCATATAATTTTTTGAATCTTGTTTTACGTCAGCTGCGAGGCTGTACAAATACGTCATTAGCGTGTCTTGTTTGCCTTAATTCCCTGCAATACCTATGAAAAATGAACATTTTAAATTACACAAAATGCACAGCTCAAAACTCATTCAGTCAATCTGACATTTCGACAATCTTTACTCTGTGCGACCTCAAACTATTATGTGTTTGACATTGACAGTATTAATTTGATTATTATTTTTTCTGCTCTTCTTCTCAATGTAAACTTTAACTAACTTTCACTCGTCAGAAATCAGTTTTATTATTGCGACCTTCGGGTGTCCACTGTTGGACCGATCCCTAACATTCCCTTATTCCCCGAACTTGATTTAAATTTTGCCGACTGCTGTTCTACGTTCTGCGCGGGTAGGCCGGGCGGGGAGAACGTTTGATACTGCCGCGGCTATGGTGGCGACCGCAGCGCTACTCTGGTGGGCGCTCGGAATACTTATTGCAATAATAAATTTTAATTCAATGTATTTGTAACACATATTAAATATAAACTTTCTGCACTTCTTCTCCATACAGGGTGTTATTGAAATGCATGTCAAAAATAAAATCGGTAATTGGTCATGATAAGAGGAAGTCATTGTAAAAATTTTGTTTAATAAAAGTCTTTTCGTTTTCGAGATAAAAATCATTAAAAATTTGGTCAAAATCTGCGGTCCGCCACTGCGTTAAAGGTGATTAAAAATGTACTCTACTTTGCTTAGCAACAATAATAGAAGGGAAAATTGAATATTTTGAAGTGTCACAGTTTACCGTCATAGTTGTTATATCTACATCGAAGTCTATACAAATGCTGAGTTGACCGACATGGTCTTGTCACAGCTTACGTCTTGTTTTATAGAAGGGCCTTAGGAAACGCTTGTGAGGTACAAAGTCTCTATCATGAGACCTTTCCAGAACGTAGATTTCCGGATCGTCGCACATTTAGCCCTATTGCTCAACGACTCAACAAACGGAACATTTCGTCCTAATTCAAACGACCGCGGTCGAGAGCGGGTGGAACGTATTTTGGACGCTGAGCCAGATACTTTGGACCTTGTTGATGAGGAACATCCGAAAGTTGCAGACATTCAAAACCTGAGCAGCTCCCTCGAAGAATAAGATTTTGTGAGTGGTTACTCCAAAGAAATGAAGAAGATCCTCGTGTTGTTGATAAAATATTATCAACCGACGTGGCAACATTTACGCGAGATGCCTATTTTAAGGCACACAATACTCATATCTGATGCGACGAAAACCCCCATGAAGTACGAGGGAGCCATTTTCAGGACCGATTTAGTGTCAACGTGTGGGCTGGTTAGCAATAATTTGATATTTCCATCCATTTTGCCCCCTCGTTTAAGTGGTGCCGTGCATTTGATTTTTTTAAATGTGGAGCTAAGAAACTTATTAGAAGATGTACCTCTGGTTACTCGAAGTGATAGTATGTGGTATCTTCATAATGGAGCCCATTCTCATCACGCTCGCGAGGTGCGGACCTGGCTTGATCAAAGTTTTGACATTACACTTGTCAATCTTTAATTGACAATTTATTAACCATTGGTTGACACTTTATGTTGCTAGGATTCAACTGCAAAAATGTAATTATTGCATCTACCTTGAAAATGCAATCGACAGTGGCGTGAACTATGCGTGGAAATGGTTAATATATCCCCATCGTTTTAGACATAAAAAAATGGGCTGTTGGGGCTTCTTTGAACCTCTAGATAGCCTAGATTTTTTATTGACATGCATTTCAATAACACCCTGTATAAACTATAATAAACTATGCCAAATCTCACACTTCTCCGTGCGCACAATATGCTTAAAAAGGGGTACAAAATTTTGTCTTCACGTATTAATATACAGTATGTCCCCGGATTGAGTTTACAAGAGGAAAATATTTTTTATTTTTGACTTTACCCCAAAACCTCAAAGGAATAAGATTTTTTGCTTGTCCTGAAACCATCAAATCTGTAATTAAAACTTCATTATTCTGACCGAGTTGAAAGAAACGTATATTTTTCTCTTGATTTTGGACTTGGTAATGATTAATTTTAATCTTAAAGTTTTCTTATCACGAAGGCAAGCTATCGTTTTGAAGTAGAATTGTGCGCAGAAATGGATGGGGGGTTAATTGTTCTTATTAAAAATTAGTTTTTTATGTTAAAGGTGTTTCTTTGAGTTGCCATATTTTTATTAAATTATTTTTAATTTATTTAAAATAATTTTTTTCACAAACATTTTTGTTATTTAACTTGCGTAAACTCATTTGTCAACGTGACATCGTTGTCAAAAAAATAAAATCGCCAATGTGGTGGGATTTAAAGAGCAGAGAAAAAAATTTATAAGTCCAAAATTAAGAGAAAAATTAAGTTTTCTTTCCACTGAGTCAAAATAATGAAGTTTTAATTACAGATTTGCTGGTTTCAGGACAAGCAAAAAATCGTATTCCTTTGAGGTTTTGGCATAAGATCAAAAATAAAAAAAAATTTCCTCTTGTAAACTCAATCCGGGGACATACTGTATAGAAGATATTCGCAAAAATATAATGTTTCTATTGTATGTAGGTACTAATTGAAAATTAACATAATTTTCCCGGACAAGATTATGTTGGCGTCCTTGATTTAACACAAGAAATTAAAAATTACGCGGCATAAAATTTGTTAAAGAGTTGATGGTATCGATCTATCGGTGTATTGAATTTCACACATTAGTGATGCTGCGGTATAAATCTTATGGAATGTTTTGTGTTCAAGCTGTTCATAAACAATATTCCATAAATTCTCAGTAGGATTTAAGTCGGGTGATTGCGCAGGCCACTTCAAAACGCGGATATTATTGGGAATAAACCACTCTTTCACTATTTTGGATGTGTATTTGGGATGGTTATCATGTTACAAAATGAATCTGAGTGGCATTTCCCACTTTTGATACATCTGTCTTGCTTTTGGGTAGTTTTTCTTGGTCGCCCCAGACATTAATAAGATTTCAAGGTGGTGATTCTTGAGTTCTTATTACACGTATTACATACACAAAAAGAGTTGTTTGTTTAGGTCCTACATTCTGACCTTCGTCCTCCGACCTCCAACGTTTAATTACTTGTTCACTAAATCCGAAAGGACCCAGAGTTTTTTAAACAAGCAACTCGACTGGTATTATACCTTCACTTGTGATTTTTAGCACATACCGGGTGTCCCAGAGGTGTGGGGACCATCAATTACGCCCTTATTTTGAAAGATATCAAAACGGCGTTTTCGGGGGACGATAGCCACACGATACCTTCACAATTTAAAATTATTAGAAATCATATACAGAGTGTCCTAGTATTAGTAGTATACCAAAGTTATGTTTTTTTTTTATTATTAATTATTATGGAGGGTTCTTGAGTTATGAAGAATCTTAGGTCAAAATTAGTGCTGTTTTAAAAAATTGCAGAGACCATTCCAACAGAGATAACTGAATACTTTTTTGTCAATAATATTTTATAGATCCAAACTTTAATACATACCGATTGAAAGTCATCTAAATTGATATTTCTATACAGGGTGTACGGTTTCGCAAAATGTATAATAACTTTTTTTTTTTTTCAAATGGAACACCTTATATTCCATTATACCACCAATAGCTTGGCGCCATAAATAAAAATAAATCCCCCATATATGTATGGTTTCTTCGTAATAATTCGTGTTTTTTGGGATAACACGTCTTAATGGATTATTATCTACTCCCACTTGTTGGACTAAGTTTATGGCAATTTGGCCAATTATTATTGGTAAACAAGAAAAATGTTCTTAAATCCAAGTGGAGTAAATTTAAATTAAAAAATTTAAATATATCTAAGTCGAACTCCACAAACTTTAATCAGCGTAAAATTATAAATGGTACATGTTTCGGCAGAACACTTCTGCCATCATCAGCCCTTAAAGAATATAAAAAATAATTTTTTATATTCTTTAAGGGCTGATGATGGCAGAAGTGTTCTGCCGAAACATGTACCATTTATAATTTTACGCTGATTAAAGTTTGTGGAGTTCGACTTAGATATATTTAAATTTTTTTATTATTATTGGGATGTATATCTCATCTCCAAGGTTCAAGGTTCAAAAGTACGACATTCAGATACATGTTTCAAAATTATAGTGAACTTGCTTGCACTTGAAATTTTCTCGAACAGAAATTAATAGTTAAAGTGATCATATTAATTGAAACATTTATCAATTGCATGATCTGTATTGCATGATTGACAATTCAAATATATGCCACTGATTTCTCTAAAAAACGTAATTTATAATGATTACGGATGGGACATAAATGCGCCACAGTAAAAGTTGCTTGTAAATAACTATAAAAATGTTATGATTTATTCTTCCATGAAAATATGTAAATTATAGGGCTATTATGGATGGGACATTACGGATGGGACAACTCAAGTTTAAATTCATTTATTGCAAAGATATACGGTTTATCGATGAAAATAACGCAAGAATATACACATCATGATTTACTGGTATTTCCTCAATTAATTGTTTTTTTAGGATTGGTTCCGTCAATTGAATACGAATTCCGGGTAAGCCCTGCATGGGTGAAAGACGACAACTCATCGTGGATATCTTTCGTGCCAAAGGACCACAACAATCGAATAAGTAACCAAAATGCAACTGATTTAATACCATTAGCTCCAGAGCATGTGGAAGCTAGCCGAATCTCCCCTACGTTCATTAATTTGACGTGGTCTGATAATGAAAACGTTAGGTTTTATTCAATATGTATGATAGAAAGTAAAAAGTCTCAAGAATGTGAAGAAACAGATCTATTGAAAAGGTAATCATATATTTTTCTTTGCTTCTAACAAAAATATTTTTGTAGCGCTTACAACTATTTAATGATATCAGATCTTCAACCCAACTGTTCATATGACTTTAAAATAAGAGCCCACAATTTTGATGGAAGCTATGGTCCGTTTTCGAAGTTTGTCACAATACGCACTCATGCTGATGGTATGTATGCTCGGAAAAGAAAATTATAATCCTATTCATACATTTTCAGTACCTTCAAGCATTTTAAACTTAACTTATCAAAGTGTTAATGAAACTTCAGTTTGTTTACAATGGCATGCTCCTTTGCATAAAAATGGGAAGCTAACAAGTTATTTAATTTTGTATACACCTAATGCAAACTGGCCTTTGGATGAGTGGTTCAATAAGTCTGTACCAACGACACGTGATAAATTAACGGTAAATTGTATGTAACAAGAAGTAAAAAAAATTACGATTGTGTTATTTCTGTAGAATTGTTGGTCAGGTGAAAATAATGATCAGGCTTTTTCAACACTTCTGTCTGGTTTAGAACCAGATAAACAATACACAATTTATGTACGTGCCGCCTCAGAAGTAGGACTAGGCAATCCTATATATCCAATCAAAATTAACACCAAAAACATCAAAAAAATTGAACAACAATCAGAGTCGCATGGTAATGTTAAATACAATCAAAATTTAGGTAATTTTTGACGTCTCAGTTTCTAATTATTGCTTATTGAATTTAATTTTTAGGTATTATAATGGGCACTACAATATCGCTTTTGTGTATAATACTAGTTGTTAGTTGCACAATTCTCATGCGGAAACGTTGTTTAAAAACCAGAGCATTCTCTCGAGCTCGAATGGCCGCTTCAAACAATTATTATCCTGGAGTGGCACAATATGCGTCAGAGGGAAATTCTGTACAGGTGAGATTGGAGAATTCTGGTGCAGCAACTGTCCATGAAGTTGAACATCTAGTTACTAACGATAGCTCCAACCATATACCTCCAGATAATTCTGCGCATTTAGACACCAAAGTAAGTTCAAAAATTACTCTATGAATTCCCATAAAATTCCTAGTTTTGTTTGTCATTTGTTTTCACATTTTTATTTTACATCAGGGGAGTGATGGATTTCCAAATGGCCACATAAATGGATCTGCCAAGCCTTACATTAATGGTCATATTGCAAACGGCATTGTTCACATCACTGAAAATCCTCGAGTAAGATATTTATTGTTCCTTTGTTTTATCATTTAACAATCACAATCAATTAAATGATTTCTCAAACACTTTTTGAGTGAAAAATGATTGGGGCTTTCGACTACCCAGATTCTTGTCAGCATAAAGTTTCAACCAAAAATTTGAAATTGAAATTTTACAGAACTCTCCAAAAGTAGATATGATATATTTATCTTTTCATAAATAATAATTATTATTGTAGTATAATACAACGCTTAAGATTCACTTTAAACATTAAAAACTTCAAAGTATGCAAATACAGTCGCGGACAAAAAATCTTGGACATCAGTCTCATTTCATTTTCACAAAATATGTATAAAAAAAATAGCTATTTATTATACAAATGTCTTATAATGCAAAATAAGTCACGAAAGAAATGTTTAGCCACGAGAGCATGCTCGAGTGGCTAATTTTTCTTGAGTGACTTATTTGCTCTTAAGACACGTGTGTAATACATAGTTTTATCCAACACCTCCTTCTGTAACAGTTCTTAATACATTCATCAAAACCCAAAAAAAATTGACGTTGAAAACTGTTCGCTTATGAACTGGTTGCTATGACAAATTAGAAAACCGTTGAATTATGGGTTCATAAGTCACTAGTGTCTTATAGACCTCATAATACATTCAAAATCGGCATTGTTATGACTTCATAATAAACAGGTGTTGGATAAACTCTTTAAGCCATTCTTTAAGTATTGTAAGCTTATTTGTTTAATTTTCAAAGTGACAGAATAAGTAGTAATAAGTAATTTCAATGACAGAAAAATGCCGAACAAGTTTTTCAGTCCGCGGCTGTACATATTTAAAACTGTGTTTAGGAAAAAATCTAACTTTGAAAAACCAAAGAAGTTTACAAACAACTATTGCATATTAGCAAACAGTTTTACGGCATTTTTAAATAATGAAATATCGAGTCTCCATAAATGATTCATACATCATGTTGCTGCCTGTGGAAAACAAAATTTTCATGTGGTTAGATGGAGAATTCTGACGCTCAATATGCCTACTGGATGTATGAATCATTTATGAAGACCATGTGCTTAGACGTAGCTTTTTTTCTAGTACTACACGTTGGAGTGTAACGGTCATACCGATAAAAAACTGAAATCCCCAGAAATTTCCTATGAAGAGGATTCCAATTCAAACCTTAAAGCATCCAAGCTACATGACTTACATCGTCTTTTGGAAAATTCGAAAGTCGTAAAAGTTTCTGATATAAGAAACAAAGCGAATCGCCAGTGCAATTTTCAGTTGAGAAATCAAGGAATTAAATTAAATGTTGAACTTCAAAACAACTGTAGCTTTAAAGATGTTAGACCTAATGGATAAAACGGTCGATATTTTAGTCAATATTACATTTATAGGTAATACTTACGACCAATTCCCGTTTGAAACAAAAAATGTTTAACAAACTTGAATTTACCTACCGACCTACCTTCAATAGTAGGTAATAATAATTATTATGACTGAAGAGTAATTTATAGTGACACAAAACTCGTTTTAGTTTAATTTATTTTACTGGGAATAATTTATTACGAAACAAGATATGTGGGGTCTTAATATAAATATGTTCTCTCATTTTTAAATGGATGTTTTGATCTTGAGATTGTTTGACCTTTTTAACAGTTGATATCTCACATTTAAATTAATCAAAAATTCCTCCATCAACAAAAAAATAATAATTATGACTTAAGGTAGACTAGGAAACTACCTCAGACATTCAATACCATACATGTACCAGCGAGTGCAGAAACTACTGGGACAGCTATTGTTTATGAACCACTAAATGTTTTATAGTTAATAACAACATGAAGCCGATATGAAGCATATAGCAGGCAAGGATAGGTTTTGCCTGTTATTGACACCGTCCAAAGACGTGGTGGGGAAATCTAAATCGATCACAGCGTACGTTGGGGTCACAAAGTGAACTAAGGTCCGTTTTTTGTGATGTGCTTTTCTGTTGAAAATAAATACAACATCAAATATATAAAGACCCGTTATTACTTGTTAAATACTTGTTATTTTGGCTAGTATTTGTTTATTTTTATTGTCACTAATGTCAAAAGTCCAGTCAAAATTGCGGTTGCTAGGTTACATCGTGCACCCAGCGAATATAGATAATCTATCCGCGTCTGTTATATTATGTGATATCTTCCGAATGTTGTTCAGTATTTTTCGTAATAATACTCTCGGTAATACAGAAAAAAGACTTCAGTTTGTTCACGTTGCGTTAGAAACAATAATTATCGTTTACAAACTAATTTGTACTGTTAATTTCAATAACATCAATGGTTATTATGTATGAGCGACTTTTCAGTCAACTTGACAGTACCTACTATGTTAGTATAACAGATAGGTATTATGAAAACAATCAGACGACAGTTGGCAGCATGCATAAATTCACAACTCTGATTCCCATGAGTGAATTATTATGTAAAATTTGTGTCTACTAGATTACGCTGTCACAGTATTTTTTGCTCTAGATGGTACATCGCTATTGCTTACGCATAAAGTCTATTAGTACTACCACGGGTAATTTTTTTATTATCCTCCACGCCACGTATACTGAAACATGCCTGGTTAGTTCTCTGGTCTAGCTTTATGACACATTGTACGCTTCATTTTGAACATTCTGTTCAATCTATAACCTTCTTTTAAATAGAAAACCAATTGTATTGCAATAGGCTACCGTTTTTGAAACGATTTCTGTTCATAAAACTCAATTGCTCAATACCTTTTATCTGCACCAACATAACTTAAAGATGTTACTAAACGGATTTGATTTAGTTTATTTCTTTAAACTTTAAAATATCCCATACTCTTGAAATGCTATTGTGTCCATTTTATTTACGATTTCGGAATTTGTGGTCTTCTGTTTGGATAATTTTAACAGCATTCACTGCAGCAATTTATATATTTTTAATTTAAATTATGTTTGTTGGTGTAGTTTCTTTGATTTTTAATTAGCATAATAGTTACAACTGGTACCTGACAACGTTTACATATATAAAATAGCTTAGATATAATAAAATGTTATTGTACAGCATATACAGTATGATTGTGTGAGTGATTGTTTATGTCTGATTGTTAACAGTGTTTTAATATATGTTAGATGGTTCTACAATGTTAACTGTTTTTGATTGACGTTACCAACAAAGCGTATTTATTATTTATATACCCAAAGATGAATATTCCATTGTTTAACGATGTACAAAATTGTTTATAAAATTATTCTTTTATTCAGTCACAACGCTATGTGGTGTGTGCCTTTACATTGTACAAAAACAACGATCTTTTTTTGCTGTACATATTTGTCTTAAGGTTTAATTTAGTTACCTATATTTTTGTTACATTTGTGTTTCATTGGCAAATTTGGTCTTATTATTTTTTCCTTTAGACCACACAAAATTTGTATTTTAGCACCAATGATGTTTACCTCTTTAAATCTTAATAAAAACGGAACCATAGAATAATTTTGCAACATTCCTTCAGACAATATCAAGTATTAAGGAAACAGCTAGCATATTATGTTAGGTTACCGTTTTTACATTCCAAATTATATAAGGTGAAAATAGCAATAGATTTTTAAAATTTTATTTTTGAGTATAATGAAATGGTGTTATTGCCAAGTTGTTCAAATAGTCATTAAATGCATTTAAATCTACCTCACTCATAATGTTACAGTAATTTAAGTATTTTCCTAATATAATACATATAATATTTATGTTATGTCTCAGGGCATTTTAGTTAATTCAGTTTAGTTTTATGTGCTTTATCTTTGACTATAAAAATATATTGTATGTCCATCCGATATTATTTAATATTTTTAGTTTACCGAAAAGTCTGATGTGAGAGGCTGCTAGTTTAAATTTTGTAGCCAACAGACTTCTTTGCACTGTTTGTGAAGAATTTCGACTGTGGGATATTTACTAACAAAAGTACTTAATTTTTTACTTTTAAATATTAATTACTACTTTAAGTAATTTGTTATAATAAATTGTAGCAATAAAATTCCAAAAAGGTCTTACTCAGTTTACTGATATTTAATGCGACAACGAATTCAAATACGACTAAAAGTCCCACAGATGAAATTCAGGTGTATTAGATACTGTTATTGCAACTAAATTGTAAATTATATTTAAAAAAGTGTAAATGTGTTGATAATATATTTTTGTACGCTTGAATGAATGCGATATTACAATGTATTTTAAAATAAAGTATATTTAAAATACGTCTGCTTTTACAAAATCCTTGTGAAGTTGACATTTCTAGAACAGGAAAACCGCAAATCAAATGACTGGTGAAAAATAGATAGACCTTGAATACTTCGAGAACTTTGAATCATCATAGAACAGTTTTGACCATTGGCGCATCATTGCCTTGTCAAGTTTTATTATAATGCATAAATGCCGCTTATAGTTGGTGGAAACGGTATTTGACTCATTATAAAGTGAAGACACCATAAATTGCTTACCATAGGAACCCATCAGTATAAAATCAAAGCCTAAACTAACCAGTCCCAAATATTGGTCCGTCCTCGTTTTTTTTTTTTGTTTTTTTTTTTTAATGTTTCGTAACTAAATATGAAAGAAGTTGATGTGCATTATTACATTGGAATTCAAATTATAAGCACCAAATATTAATCTTTTTTCCAAATACAGGTACTACCTTTCCTTAGTCCTTATTATTATTATACGGGGCGTGGTTCGGACTCCGCTGCACTGAAGCTTCAGCTTATTGTGCCCCACTTAGCAAGCTTACTCCATAAGGCCTGTGCTGTTACTGAACTTCAGCACAGACTCTATCGGCATATGTTTTAGAGTGAGCTCCGATCCTATCAAGGGTCTTTTCGCTCCCTCTTTCGCAAGGAGGTCAGCTCTTTCATTTCCTTCAAATCCTTTGTGTCCCGGCACCCACCACAGAGTCACTGTTGTGTTCTGCCAGTTTCACAAGCGATTCGGGACATCCTTTCACAGCTCTGGAGCGTATTTCGACACTCCAGAGCTTTCAGTGCTGCCTGACTGTCGGTCATAATGTGGATCCGCCTATTTGCACAACCCCTCCTCATTATTTTCCTGACACAAATGTCAGTTGCAGTGATTTCTGCTTGGAACAGGGTTGCCAAGGAGCCCAGGTTGATGCTCATGTTTGTCATCCCCCGGTGCTTCTCCGGCTACCCCTGCACCAGTGCTCTTTGCGGAGGCAGGTTCAGGAACACTTCCATGGCTGCGGTAGGCGTTGTATTCATTGCTCCCGTTATTCCAAGGCAGGCAAGTCTTTGCAGCTTCCCTAATACCCTTGTAGCATGCTTTCCAGACACCTTATGCCACCAAATCATCGAAGAGTATGTTACCGTGGGAATTATGACATTGGTGTAGAGCCAGTGAACCATTTCTGGTTTAAATCCTAACGTCTTTCCCACCATGCCTCTACAGGCCCGAGTAGCCTTAGTGGTGATGTATTCTAGATGGGGTTTGAAGCCAAGTTTGGTATCTAGCATTAGTCCCAAGTACTTGACTTCTTTCCCTATCCGCAGTTCTTTTCCCCATTCCTCCTTCTTGTAAAGACCATAACTTCAGTCTTATCGGGGCTAACCGATAGCTGTTTCTCAGTGCACCATCTCGACGACTGTCAGAGCCCGCTGCATCATTTCTGATACGAGATGAATAGTGATATCGTCCGCATCACCTTGTGCGTGAACTCCTGTCTGCTCCAGGTTCCCCAGGAGGTCGTCCACCACGAGTGACCACAATAAAGGTGACAAAACCCCTCCCTGTGGGCACAATCTGGCCGCCACCACCCCCCTAGTCGCCGGGCCGACGATACATGAAATCTCTGCCTTTTAAGGCAGAGTCGATCCATTCCACTACCACAGGGGCTATACCCCGCCTCTTAGTTACTTTCGCAATAGAGTTGAATGAGGTGTTGTCGAAAGCACCCTCCATTTCCAGAACAGTCCCCATCGCAATCTCTCGATTTTCCAGGGTTCCTTTTCTATCCTGCGAGTTAGCTCGTGGACGCTCATCTCGCATGATTTTCCAGATTGATAGGCAAACTGGTATCGATGTAAAGGCGCGTTTACCAGAACATCGTCCCTGATATACCTGTCAATCAGTTTCTTTAAGGTCTTAAGGAGAAATGATGTTAGGCTTATTGGTCGAAAGGATTTCGCTCGGGCTTATGATTCTCGCCCTGGTTTTGGTATAAATACCACTTTCACTTTCTTCCAGCTTGTTGGCACATAGTTCAAGGCCAGGATGGCCCTGAGCAATGCGCACAGGGGGTTTCACTGCCCATCCAAGTCTTGTTTTGTTAACCAGCCTATCGGCTAGTTTCCACTCCTCCCTGGACGCCCGATGAATCGGTATGTCTAGGTTTGGAGTGTTTGTTGCATTTGCTGAGGTTACACTCCCCGGAAAGTTTGTCTCTAGAAGGAGTTCCAGAGACTCCTCACTCGATTCAGTGTATCCTCCATGAGGTCTTTGCAGAGTTCCAATCTTACCCCGATTGTCCCTCAGCAAGGCTTTCTGTAGTCTGGCACATTCCGGAGTTCTTTCGATCTCCTCGCAGTGCCTCCTCTATGAGGTGTTTTTCGCCTCCCTCACGGCGTAACCATATTCTAGACGGGAAGTCTTGTATTCTTCCCATCTCCCAGTGCTTTTGGCCCTGTTAAACAATCTCCGTACCTCCCTTCTCATCTGGGAAAGTTCACGGTTCCACCACTTGGTCTCCCGATTGACCTTTCTCTCTCTGAGTGGGCAGTTGTTCTCATATGCTCTCCTTATGGCTGCTGTAATGCATTCATTCATTATTTCAACTCCCGCCGGACTTTGAGGTCTCGAGGGACATTCTTCCAACCCCTGGAGTAGTTCCTCTCTGTAGAATTGCCAGTCGCAGTGTCTTGGATTTCTGTACCTTTCGACCGTCTCCGGCGGGGATTCAATAGGAGAGCGTAGGTTCAGATGAAACATGCCGCTCACGAATAACTCGGCACACGAACGGCGTACCTATCGTTATATCGATAACCTTGTCTTGTCGCGGTGAGAAAGGTAGGTTCGTTACCGCGGTTAACTACTTCTAGCTTATTACTGATAATAAATTCTAAAAGTGACTCACCCCTTCTGTTGGTCTCTGAACTTCCCCACACTATATGATGGGCGTTGGAATCGCAACAGAGCACTAGCTGCGTGTTGGTCTCTTCGCAGTATTCTACCAGTCCTCTAACCTCTGGTGTTGGGGGTTGCCCCGCTTGCCATAGTTATTTTTATCTTGCCTGCCATGAAGTCCTGACCACTAAGCCCCCACAGTGGCAGTGTATTCGTTAGTCACTAAACTTTCGTAGCGTCTCCCACTTGGGAAAATCCATAAGGTCATTAGCAGGTATAGGAAAAAATATTTGTCAGTTTTTGGAAAATTGGTGAGATGAAACGTTTGTACTCTTTGCACCTGTGAGTGAATTTTGTGGGTATATCGTATAGGCTTAGGTGTAGGTGCGTCAGTGGCGAAATCCGCGGCGTATCCATGGTACTTGAAATCTAAATAAAATTGTGGAAGCGATTAATTATTATTATTAGAGTGTTGACTATCAGGAAAGCCGAGGTGGGATTCGAAGAACGGACGTAATTATGCAGGTTGAATTGAGGTGTGAAAAAGGAAAGGGTTGAATTCAAGGGCTTGTGGTAAAACAGATTGGCGAATTGGTAAGTGTCTTATTCCAGTACAGTAATTGATCGGTGATAAATCCCGGAAAGGACAGGTGATAAATCCCGGAAAGGACAGATTTTAAAGATCGTACGTGAAAGAATCATGTCATGTGAAGTTGTTTTTATAGTTTCGGCTCTGAAAGTTCAATAAACGAATGTGGGAAAGAAAGATGTTGGTCTTTTCGAAGAATCGTAAAATGCTTCGAGATATTTATCGGAAGGTTGACGCTTACAGGTAAAGAAATGTGTTGATTGATACTTTGAAGCCAGCAGTTCGGGAATAAATCAGAAGTAGGGGAGTCTGGGAGCATATGGTGCTCTGAAATACCAAAACAAAAAAAAAAAGCTGTCAGTTTCTACCTGGTTTGTGTTGACAGCTTGAATGTAGTCTGACAAAATGAGTGTTGTTGCTAGCGCTGGCAAGAGTATTGTTGTTGGCGCTGGAAATAGTGTTGTTGGCTTATTTGTGTTTATTGTGTTAGCAGTCGAGTTTTGTTGGTCCATATGAATTTATTGTAAAGTGATGTTGAAACAATTGTAAAGTAATGTTGAAAGACTGCCCGAGATCCACTTGGTGTTAAGTTCTGTAACCACGTGATGGCAGGTGGTGAGCTTAACACGACAGATGTGTTGATGAGTTTGCTATGATTTTGTTTACTGCCCGAGATCCACTTGGTGTTAAGTTTTGTAACCACGCGATGGCAGGTGGTGAGCTTAACGCGACAGCTAGGTGTGTATTTGATGAGTTTGCTATGATGTTGCTTACTGCCCGAGATTCCTTCTGGTAGTTTCTTCTGGAACCACGTGATGACAAGTGCTGAGCTTATTGCGACAGTTGGTTTGAAAATGCTGATTATTATGACAATTGTTTTGAAAATGTTGCACGGATATTGTGGAGATCCGAACGTTGAACAAATGATGTTGAGAAGTTTGTTAGGGTTGAGCCCTGGTTGTTGAAAATTGAGTTAGATTGTTTTATTGATATAAATAAAGTTGAGAATGAAGCAGTTTTGCGTTGATAATGTAATGAATGGATAGCTATCTCGAGAGCGAGAAACTCGTCAGTCAGGCCGTGTTAGCGCGGTTGATATATCGCGCATGCCTGAGGTGATTAGATAAGAGTGGGGATTAGGGCAGAGCGCAGGTAAATCCCCCAGGCAGACCGAGACAGGATGCTTTGAGCTAGTCGGGTTAATTATGTTGTTGCCTATTCATAGTTTATTAATGGTGTTTAAGATAAATTAGTATTATGAAGTCTTAGAATCTGTTATGTAGGTAGAAGTCATGTATCGTGTTCAGTATTCGAAATAAATGTATTTATCGGTTTCAGGATATTAAACAGATGTTTACACTTACAAAAGTTGGCTGGTAGGTAGGCCATAAATGTATCCTGTATGTAAAATCGGTAAGGTAATGAAATGTCAATTGTCAACATTTGTCAAGAAAGTGAAAACGAATTAATGTGAAAACTAATAAATTTAATGTATGTAACTTTATTTATTAAAATAGCATAAGGACACCAAACTATATCTTATAAATTACAACTGCTTTTTACGAAGGCGCTGAACGGACATGAATGGAAAAATAACTGACAACGATTTTTTTTCTACCAATTCCGACTTTTTTCTGGCAATTCTGACTTTTTTCTGGCAATTCTGACTTTTTTCTAGCAATTCCGACTTTTTTCTGGCAATTCCGACTTTTTTTCTGGCAATTGCGACAGGGGCACTGTTTTGTTACCCAAACTTAAAATATGAAATACTGTCCACATTTTTGTCCACATATAAATATATAATGACTTTATTAAAGGGCGAAGTCTAGCATATTTGGAGTATGTTTCTTTAAAGGGTCAATCGCGTAGCGCGGGGCACCAATTTCAATGATCCACGGAAAAACAAATTTTCACAGACGATAATTTCCGTGGATCACTGAAATTGGTGCCTTGCGCTACGCGCTCGATTACTTAAAGAAACATACTCCAAGAAGGTCGTATTTCCCTTTACGTGAAACTCGAAATATGAGGAGTGTCTCTTATTTTATGATTTTATGAATGATAAACGGAAAAACAAATTTTCACAGACGGCAACTTCAGTGGATCACTGAAATTGATGGCTCGCGCTACGCGCTCGACCCTTCAACAAACATACTCCAAAAAGGTCATATTTCCTTGTACGTGAAACTGGAAATGTGGACAGTATTTCATCTTTTAAGGGACAGTAAAACAGCTCACCATTGTACGAAGGCGCTGAACGGAATGAATATAAAAATAACTGACAACGACGACGGCAACTTCCATGGATCACTGAAATTGGGGCCTCGAGTTTCACGTACAGGAAAATATGACCTTCTTGGAGTATGTTTCTTTAAGTGGTCAAGCGCGAAGCACCAATTTCAATGATCCACAGAAAAACAAATTTTTACAGACGGTAACTTCCGTGGATCACTAAAATTGGTGCTTCATGCTATGCGCTCGACCACAGTAGACATTCTGTCTGTTGGAAATAAACTTCTACTGTTTTTTTTTTCGTATTGACCAGAAGGAGCTCCCCGTGATTCCGACCTTCACGAGGTTCCTTGCTGGTCAGGTCCTGTTCGTACATCATAGCCACTCCTTAAAACCATGAGGTCAGTAGCTATGAATCCCGTAAATCATGTGCCCTGAGCAGACGCAACGACCCCAAGATGACTGCTTTCTGCATTCCAGCCGCAAGGGTCTCTGCTCGTTTACAGCAGGCAGGAATGATTTTCAGATTGGACAAATTTCTATTATTATTATTATTAAAGAAACATACTCCAAGAAGGTCATATTTCAATGTACGTGATAGTCAAAATGTAGACAATCTTTTAAGTTTGGGCAACAAAAAAGCACCATTGTCCTACACTTGTCGCAATTGCCAGAAAAAAGTCAGAATTGCCAGAAAAAAGTCGGAATTGCCAGAAAAAAGTCGGAATTGCCAGAAAAAAGTCAGAATTGCCAGAAAAAAGTCGGAATTGCCAGAAAAAACTCAGAATTGCCAGAAAAAAGTCGGAATTGCCAGAAAAAAGTCGGAATTGCCAGAAAAAAGTCAGAATTGCCAGAAAAAACTCAGAATTGCCAGAAAAAAGTCGGAATTCGTAGAAAAAAAATCGTTGTCAGTTATTTTTCCATTCATGTCCGTTCAGCGCCTTCGTAGCTTTTTGTCGCCATCACAATAAACATTTATGGTGCAATCTTTCAAACCAGAAAGGTTACGGTCTGTGGTTCTTACAGCCCGATTTCATGTTGGCTTGCGACTGGCCGCAAGTGCCGGTTGCTATGGAAACGTCGTAACTAAATACCAGTCAGTAAGGATCAATTTCAAGTGAAATGAAACATAAAATTGAGCCTTACTGCCTAATCCATTGCACCTCATCGCAAATTACGACCAAGAACATGAAATCGGGCTGTTAGACTACAAAAAACAATAATAAAAAATATATCAGTAAAAAACATTTGTAAGAACTGAAAAGAAGAATGCTGAAAATATGCTAAAAGAACATCTTCACTTATCAGTGCTGTTGTATCAATGCTGTTCTCCATTTTCCACTTTTTGATATCTGGTACGTCTATTCATACTTTGTTTTAGATTTTGCGGGAACGGTTGACTGGCCGCATTTTTAATATTTTCTGGTAATACGTCGTCGAAATCCATTATAATTTTTCGTTGACTTAAAATTATAAAATCTTGTTTATATGAAACTCTAACCATGACACATCAATCCCTAAAGACTTGATGAATTTGGAATTCTAATTATCTATATATTTAATCGTTGAACATGAATGAATTTGGACCAAAAAAAAACAGGCTGTACTGCACCGATTTTGATAATTGTTTTTTTTTTTAAATGAAAGACATTGACAAGTTCTATGCGGAGATTTCAAAAATTTCACAGGTTCATTAATTATTTGCAAATCATTTTAAGGGAAAAGCGGTCCATTACAGTCATCGATTTAAATGAGCGTGAATCGTATTAAGTGAGAAGTTCGACAACTGTAGCTAAATATAGATATCTTAGCCCCACCCCTGAGCAAATGGTCTAGGGAACTTAAGACACTAGCGGCTACGGCCCGCCGGTCTACATTTACATTTATTCCCGTTGGCGAATTCACGCGGGCCGGGCCGGCCAGAGAAACACTAACAAGTAGAATTTGAATATTAATAATATAATTTATTATTATTGTATTAGATACCTATGTGTTCAATAATTCAATAATTAATAACTTTTGTTTTCCTGGAACTGATAGAAGATGGATATTCTATTATATTATTTCTTATGCATATCCGTGTTGATTTTGCTATGGAAATATTTGTAGATATCGAAAAATAGTATATTAAACAGCAAGTGTTAGAAGTGCTTTTTTTTTCATAAGTGTGGAGGTTAATAATCCACACGCGTGAAAAATAAGAACACTACCACGAGTTGTCTATAAAAATTTTTAAAATTCCATTAATATATGTAGATATGCTTTATCAATTTTAGGGTGTGAAGTGTTACGTCATCAACTTTTTTAACTGTGAACTAACTAAGCGAAAAAAATTGACACTTCACACCCTAAAATTAATTTTAAAAAAATCTACTTTTTTTTAATAGAATTTTAAAAATGTAGATTATGGAATTCCACATCTTTTCAATTTTTGTTTGCGACCAATAGCTGCCAATAGATTCCGAGATGGCGCACGCTGAATTTGAGGTTTGATTTTGACAATTTTCAACAAAGTCACATTTTTCATCGAAAATCGTCAGGCTTACAAAGGAGTTCTACAACCCGCTATGAAAATGTGATTTTGACTATTGATCACAAACAAAAAATGAATAGAACCATAATGATGTAGAATTAATCTACATTTTTAAAATTCCATTAAAAAAGTTGGCTTTTTTTCATTAATTTTAGGATGTGAAGTGTCCTGAAGTGAAGTAATGTTAAACAAGTTGATAACGTAACACTTCACACCCTAAAATTGATTTAAAAAAGTCTATCTACTTATTTTAATGGAATTTAAAAAAATGTTATAGACAACTCGTGGTAGTGTTCTTATTTTTCACGCGTGGGGATTATTAACCTCCACACTTGAATAAAAAGCACTTCTAACACTTGCTGTCTAATATACTATTTTTCGATATCTCCAAATATTTCCATAGCAAAATCAACATGGACATGCATAAGAAATAATAACGAGTGAGCAATAAAATTCGTGATCGCAGTTGGCTAAACGTATCTTTTACTTTACTGTTTACATTAATCGTCAATTCACATTACTCGATGACTTTTTACACAATCGTATCGATGAAGAATCGACTCAAAATTTTGGATTCAGAAGCTCCTACGAGCACGAAGTTTGTTGCTCACTCGTTATAATAGAATATCCATGTTCTATCAGTTCCAGAAAAACAATAGTTATTAATTATTGAATTATTGAACACATAGGGATCTAATACAATAATAATAAATTATATTATTGATATTCAAATTCCACTTGTTAGTGTTTCTCTGGCCGGCCCGCGTGAATTCGCCAACGGGAATAAATGTAGACCGGCGGGCCGTAGCCGCTAGACTTAAGACATGCTTATTAAGACATTTATAGCTGTGATCGATGGACTCGGTGCCCGATGGACGTTTGCGTGCGGGGTGATAGTAACTTGATATACCATCGGGGCAAACTCTAAAGAAAGGGACCCGCAATAAATTACCATAAAAATAAATTACCGAAAAATACAGTAATAAATTATCATAAAAAATTATTACTGAAAACTTTACGGGGATAATAATATAATAATATGGTAACCAGTTTTTATTCAACACTATTTACGTCGACACTATCACTCGAATTTCGAGTGACGGGCGATCACTAATACTTATTAAAGTTTGTGAGTTCGACTTAGATATATTTAAATTTTAATCTTCATATTTTGATCAATAGCTACTCCTCCTGCTGGACGGACGATTATTTCTTGTGAAACTCGCAACAAGGAGAGGGGGATATTACCTCCCCTCCTCTCCTACGCCGCGCCGGCGCGGCGGTCTACCCTCCCTCGATCTTACGAATGTTCGATCAGCCACGTGTCCTGACGCGAGTTTAACATTTTTTACCCATCCCAAAAAGTGCTCATCGCCGCCTAAAGAAGTTTACACTTCAAAAAAAAGTCGGTTAAAAAGCAGAGAGAACTTGAAAGCAAGTTTGCGAATTTAGGGCAGATTGGAAGTCGTGAACAACAGACTATAAGTGGTTTGATGAAAGTTTCTAGAATACGGATGCAACCACCAAGCTTTGATGGAAAATTCCAGTGGTCCAACTACATCCTGCAGTTCGAAGCAACAGCCGCAGCCAACGCTTGGAGTAATGCCGAGAAATCCATGGCCTTGATATTGGCACTATGGGGTGACGCAACCGACGTGCTACAGACAATCCCATCAGAACAAAGAGGAGACTGTGGACAGCTGGTGAAGTACTTGGAGATGCGCTATGGACAGATCCACCTTGTGCAAATATGTATGTCGCAGGCAAATAGTCATTTTAGGAAAATAGCTTTTGCCTAGGCAAATACCAACTGCCTGGGCAAATAGCCTTTTTTATTATTAATTGCTAAATGACCGGGCAAATACTATTTGACTAGTTGAATAGTATAATAATATGACGGAACCGTTGTTGGGCAAATAGTATTCACTCTATAATATTGTTCAATAATTCGTGGTTATCCAGCAATACTTTTCAAAAAAGTAGCTATAAGTCGGGTCCAGACTTGCTATATAACCGCTATATAGCAAAATTATACAACATGTTACTAAAACTTAGGCTAATTGTAGCAGATTTCCTCGCTATATAACTTGCTAGATGTATCCGTCTAGAGTCGGTAAAGCCCGAAAATATCAAAAGAACTTATAATATAGCACTGCTATTTCAAACGCGACCAGACTTGCTATTATTTTATGTCAACAACCGATCAGGACTGTGGAGTAAAGTGTTTTTTCTTACTCTTGGTAGGTAAGCAAAATTACGCACGCCGCTGCTGCAAGTAGTTGGTTTTCTGCATCCATCTTGACTGAACTAAGGTGTGGGGTCTGTTTAAATGTACGCTGCTTTCAGTCTTGCAGAGGTGTAATTTTTCTTATTTTGCGACAAAATTAGAGCAATAATTTGTTTATTTTTTGTAATTTTGTGAAGAAAAGTGCTTATAGATGAACGCAACACCGAGCTATATTTATAAAAAAAACATTTTAAATGCTCAAAAATTGGTTGGTAATGAAGGTATTTATTACGTATTAGGATATACTTTTAAATACAAATTAATGACTTCTTCATGAAACTTGTGGTGTTCCGTGGTTGCTTAATGTGTCTGCTTTAATGTTTTCATGCACAATATGATATAACCTTATTGGGGTGGCTGGAAAATAAGAAAAACGAGAGGGTTGCACTCTAAATGTTGGTTGCCTATATTACGGAAATTTTACAGTCACAATCACTAGCTCCGCCTAAATCATGAGGGCACAGCATAAATACTAACCAGCACGATATCTCTCAATCGCGCATCGATATGCGCAATGTTCTGTTTTGGAATAAAACCTGTCAATTTCTGGCATAACTCGGCCAGAGCCGGACTCGGCGAAATGCTCAGCAGAACTGGTTTAGCGATCGATGCTTGCTTGGAATAGTTTCTAGCGACCAATAACGAAGACTAAATTTTGTTTCTTTTTCTAAAATAATAATAGAAAATCTGTTTACAGGAGTTTATTGCACGCAATTTTTTGAATACTTAGTTTTTCGGGGAATGTTGTTTAGATAAAAATTGTAGCTTGTAAAATTTGCTACAAAGGAGTTTATGAACATAACGCTGATGGACCGTTTCAACGATATATGTGTTATACGTGTTATTAACATTTACAACAATTGAGAAATTAAGAGATGTTTTTTCTAATAAATTTCAATATTTTTTTCCAACATTAATTTTTCAAAACACAAAACATTGAATCTTGGCTCTCCTTTTCCACCAAAAAAAAATATATATACATACCAACCAGCATTATTACAGAAATTATTAAACATTTCAGAGTACTAATTATATTCTGCAAACTCGACTACTTCCGTTTATCGTCTCCTGTCGATATTGTTTGTGGAAATGCCGCCTTTGACCATGTTGCGCCCATTTCTACAAACTCAGCTATTTCCAGTTTTAAGCAAGACTATCTCGTTTTCTTTGACTTTGTAAAAATCCCACCCTTTGCATTATACTTTGATAGGAAATTAGTCCAGTTGTTGTCTTGACTTAGAGAAGTGCGTTTTTTTTATAATCATGGGTAAAACAAAAGGTGGAATGATTTGTGCTGCAAAACATTGCAAAAATAAGACTTATACTTGTGATAAGAGTTTCTTTAGATTTCCAAAAGATCCTGTAAGGTAAGTATCTTTATATTTTAAATATTAAATTTTATACAGGCTGCCCCAACTAAAATTTGTACCCCAACAATTCCAGTCTCGAAAGAATCGGAAAAAAGCGCTCGAACAGCTCAATTTTGTTATCAAGTTATCTTTTATCTATTTGTTTAAAAAAAAAAGCAAATTGTTAGTTTCCAAATGTACATAAAATACTCTGTTATTGTAAACCGCATAATTATGTTTATAATTAAGAAGGTAACAAATTGATAACAAAATTGACCTGTTCCAGCGTTTTCTTTCGAGTCTTTCGAAATTCTTACAAAGATATTCCCTACATTTGGAAATTTTCTTGTCTCAAGTGATTGGGGTTTACATTTTATTACATAGTTAGTAAAGATTTTTAATAAAAGTTAACACGTTATTTTTTACAGAGCAAAAACGTGGTTACTTAATTGCCACAGGGACGATTTGTCAAATCTGCAGGCAAATAAATTATACAGTGGATATAGGCTTTGTGGAGATCACTTAAAAAAAAACAATGTTTACAGACAATAAATGTAAAAGATTAAATCGTCATGCGATTCCTACTCAGTTTAGTATAACTGAAGAATCTGCAAATAATCCTCAGGAGCATACTTACAGCCGTGCTGAAGTGGTTGATTTAGATGAAAAACCTCCTGCCAAAAAGATCCATATTTTACAAGATGTAGTTGTTGTTCCAGGTGGGTCTTTTTTTTTAATTTGAAAAATTTGTCTCTAATTAACACTAATTTGTTTATTAGCTAGAGTCAAGGCCCACAGTAGTAAAATCCTCTTCCCCGAAACACAGTGCCATGGACAATTAACGATCAAAGAGCTAGGTAGGAAACAATTTGAATATACATACATCTGACTAACTTATTATTAATTGAATGGTATTTTTTAGACGAAAAGAAGCATGAACTAGTATCTCCTTCATGTTCAACACAAACCTCATCAAGCTTATCTTTTAATACCCCAAGAAAGAGTAAATATCGAAAAAGCCTCAAGATGTTAATTAAGGAAAATAAAATGCTCAAGAAAAAAAATGAGGAGCTTGTTTATGAAAACAAGCATATTTTAGAAGAAATAACTTTGGAGCAGTACCAACAGCTGACCCTTAAATTCTGTCCTAAGGAAGTTGCTCAATTTATAAATATTCAGGTTAGCCAATTTCAAAAGCATCCAAAAGGTCGAAGATATTCTGATGAATTTAAAACCAATTGTCTGTCACTTTACTTTACTGGTCCAAAAGTATATAAACAATATTTGATGAAAAATGTTTGTCTACCAGGGCCCCAGACTTTATTAAAACAAATTCGCAATATAAGTACAAATCCAGGGTTAGATAATCCACAATTATTCGAATTTTTAAAACTAAAAGTATCTTGCTTTAAAGAAGAAAATAGATATTGTGTTCTATGCATCGATGAAATGGCCATCAAAGCCAATTTATTTTATAACCGTTCAACCGATTCAATTGTTGGTTTAGCCGTAAATGAAAATAACGAAAAAGTTTTCAAACCTGCCTTAAGTGCAAGTGTGTTAATGATCAGAGGATTATATCATAAGTGGAAACAGCCTTTAGCATACCATTTTGTGCATTCGAGTTGTCCTGCATCATTTTTAAAAGCAACAATTCATGAAGTTGTCGAAAAATTGGGGGCTGCTGGTTTAAAAGTTTGTGCTGTAACAACAGACATGGGCTCAAATAATATAAGTTTGTCAAAATTATTAGACATTTCCGCAGCAAAACCATATTTCGAAAGTGGAGACGACCAAATCAATTATATTTTTGATGTACCCCATATATTAAAAGCTATCAGAAACATGTTGCTAAAATACGATTTTTATATTGGTGGACAAAGAATAAGTTGGAGCCACATTAAAAGTTTTTATGAACATGATAAAAAATATTCTATTCGGGCAGCACCAAAATTAACTAACTTACATATAAATCCTTCGGGATTTGAAAGTGAAATTTGCGGCACAGGTATTTAGCGCAACGGTGTCGGCGGGTTTGAAATTGTACATCAGACTTCAATATCTTCCCGAAGAAGCTGTACAAACTACGGAATTCGTGGACAGAATGGACAAACTATTCGATATTTTAAATTCATCATTTTGGGGCCATTAGACAACGCAATGGCAACTGTGTAAACCCAACACCAATTCGATTTTTAAGAACGTCTCGAAGACTACACTGCCTTAGTTTACTCCATTCAGGTACCGAGAACTGCGAGGCAGATTTAGATCCAGTATTGTTAAAATTCAAGGATATCACAGTAACAGAAAAGGTGACAGAAAAAAAATAATTCATAAAACAATGAACAGCATTCCACAGAATTAAATATTAATGTTTCTGATTACCAAAGAAATGATGTTTTAGAAAAAAAAAATTGCGTTATATATGTGGTTACTTGATGAAAAAATCTTTGGAGGTTCATAGCTGTGACATTTGCGTCAAGTATTCTACAGAAGATAATGAACTCGATGATACCTCTCTGTATTGTTATTTTAGGGCATATGAAAATGTGGCGGGAGATACATTTGGCAACTTGAAAATGCCTTCTGATAGTTTTGTTCATTTTATAACTAATATTGAACGCAAATTTCAAAGCAACTTTGAAGATTTTGCTTTAAAAAGTGGAATATGTTCTAATTATATAAAAATTTGCCAAACTATCGAATATATTCATCCTTGTTTACAATTCCCAAAATTATTTGTAATGAAGCTATATATTCGTCTAAGAATTTATTATACACTGAAAAATATAAACAGAAATTTTAAAAATATTAACAAAAACAAATTAATTATTTGGCGTAACGAATAAATTTGTAATATTTTTTCATGTATTTGTACATATTTTAGTCTTCCAATAAAATGTACGTTTTTATGTTGGAGTTTTATTCAACTTTTTCCCAAATAAATCATAATTATTATATAATTTATATAATATAATAGGTATGTATAATATTCACTTTTCTGGAATTATACTTTTAAATACTGACTTGAAATTAAAATAATACATTGTAGAGTTTTTACAAATATTTTTAAATACGACCCTGTCTTCTATTCCCGAATCGCATCCTCAAGGTCAAATTTTCATTTTCAAGAGATCAAAGGCGCCGCCCGAGAGATATCGTGCTGGTTAGTATTTATGCTGTGATGAGGGCATGTCCACTGGACCACCCTGGACTAAATGTCATTGGCGTAGTAAAACACAGATGTGGGAACGCGCTGTTTGTTGCTATTACTGTATTGTCAGTATTTTTTCGTTTATGTATAGTGTAAGAACCTACTGAGGATTTTGCCACGTTAGCTGCCACGTGACACTGCATGTGTGTCACAAAATTAGCCATTCTTGCGCCCTGACACTGGATTTGTCTCACATTAGTCGGGTCTAATATGTTTGTGACATACGCTATAGCTCCCGGAGGCTATATCTAATGCGTTATTCTGACTTGCGTGAAATTTAGAAGCCGGACCAAAATGTCCCTCCGTAAAAAAAACACTATTTTTTTACAAGTAAATAAAAATCAATTGCCGCATGTATGAAAGAGCATCACTTGAGAACGGCTCGATCGATTTGGCAGTTTGTTTTGGTTGTGTTCGTTATTGTCAGGACAAGGTTTGTATGAAAGAAAATTTTTGGAAAATTACCGGATAATTGGAAAATTCGACTATCTGATTTTCGTATGAACTCAAGAGCAAAACTCACGTTTCGAACGATGTATGCGTAATTCTTTTTTTGTTTTGTTCGTTATGGCCCTGAAAAAGTTTTCAGAAAAATTAAATTCGAAAAAATTACAAAGAAACGTCGGAAAATTCGGAAAAACTGCAAAAATTATAATACTTGTATGCACTCTCGATCATAACTGATGATAGGAACGACATACAATGCAGACATAATATTTTTAATATTAATTATTTTTTGTCCTTTACTGTTATTATGACATTTATAAATGGAATCGAAAAATTGACAATTTGAAGTAAATGTCTATCAAGTTTATAATAATAATAATAATAATAATAATAATTTATTGATACAGTGTCACCTACCTATAGAAGTCGTTTAAAATATTCTGTTCCCCATAGTAAATATTTGGTTGATTTTTTTTTGTTTTGTTCGTTATGCTCCAGGGATGGAAACAATTCAAATGAATGTTTTCAATTTGAAAAACAAATGGGGAAGATATGGAGAAAAATCTGGAAAATGTAATTCTATTCGTTGGTAAGCTCATCACATGACAACGGATGGACCGATATCGGCATTTTTTTTTAATATTCGTAATAATCCAAATAAGGTTTTTAAGAAAAGAAAATTTGGAAAAGTTGCTCGGAAAATTGGAACATTCGGGGAAAACTGAAAGTGCTATTTCGATGGGACTATAACTCACGTTTCGAATGATGGATAATTATACGTAATACGTAAACTTTTTCTTGCGTGCCTAATATCGTCGCCTAAGATGCAACACTGCATATCAACCATTTTCGAAAATCAGGTTTGTACTTATTCTTCTTCGAATTCTCAAGACGCATAGGCTGCTTCGCATAGTAAATATTTTACTAAGAGTTTACTCATCGCCCTGATGATGCCAACATTGTTGGCGAAACGTGCGTTGGCAGTTATAATAAAATTGTTTTTGGTGTTTTAGGGGAAAACTGATTAAAAGTAGTTATAGAAAACATGTTAATTATACACTAATGAGAACAATTTTATGCTAACCACCCTATGCGGTTTGAGAATTCGAAGAAGAATAAGGACAAACCAGATTTTCGAAAATGGTTGATAGGCGGTGTTGTTTCTTAGGCGACGATATAGTACATTCCACACCCGTATATAATAAATAACTATTACATATATGCAGTCTCGATCATAACTGACGATAGGAACGACATATTTGATTGATTCTTTTTTTGTTTAGTTCGTTATGCTCCTGTTATGGTAATACAAACTCAATTGAATGTTTTCAATAAAAGAAAATTGTTATGTTCTGGAGGAAAATCTGGAAGAACTCATCACAGCTTAAATTAAAATAAAATTACATTTGTTTTTATTTTTGTATTGTTTCGCGATATGTCCAAAAAAATTATTTAAATTTGAACAGGACAACGTCTGTCGGGTCAGCTAGTTGAATATAAATGAGACTGATAATTCAGAATACAACTTTATTTGAAACCAAAACAAGAATATTTTATTCCAAATGTCTGTTGCCAGAAATTATAGATCCCCGAGATACTAGAGGAAGAAAAATCAGAAATCCTGAAAGAGCGGTTGATGATTTAGTTTAATATTTTATTTATAATGTACCTATTTAATTATCGTACAAGATAGTTTGACCATGTCGCTTATCCTTTAATTGTTCAAATAAAAACAATAGCTTCGAAGTGTTGAAATTCTTTTTTTATCCTAAGACCTTTGTTTTAAAAGTCTTTTTGATGTCCGCATTACATTTCGTTTGCTCTTTGTAAATTGAATTTTTTAATATCTACCTACCTAGGTAGATACATAACATAACCCAATATTGTAAAAATTCTTAAAAACACGTACCTGGATAATATTATCTAACCAAAAAATTTAACAATGATTTTTTACGTTTGTAAAATAGATATCCTTGAACAACTTTAGCATAGGTAGGTAGGTAGGTAAAACGGTCTTCGATAAAATAAAAACCTTGTTGGCATAACGTTGGACTACGCCACGAGATGGTGACACGAAGCAGGCATTAGCTCGCCCGGCAAAATTAGCTGATGCTTTAGCTCGGGCTTTGGAGTTCGAAACAAGTAAGGCCGGTTTGAGAAGTCAAGCCCGAATTCGAACCATTGAAGAAGAAGCTACGAATGGAATCAAAGAAAAAATGGAAGCAACACTTAGGAGGGTGCTAAAGGATATTGTGCCAAAAGAAAAGAAGACGAATATCAAGTGTTGGAAGTGTGGAAAGGAGAGTCACAAGAATAAACGATGCACCGTCAACGGAGCCGGCATAAGGAGGCCACGTCAGAATACACTGGAAGTAAGTGTTGCATGCATCAAACGCCAACTTAACAGCGCGTTCGTGGATGGATTTCTGGATGGAAAGCCATGTTCGCGGTTGGTGGATACAGGAGCAACGAAGACGATTGTAAGGCCCAACGTTTTAAACACCGACAAGGACATACTACCCACAAATTGGAGACTTCGTACCGCTACTGGGGATTCGGCTACCACCCACGGAGAAGTCAACGTCGTTATCACAATTGGGAGTACCGCTGTCCACCACAAGGTACTGGTAGCGAATATCCAGGATGAGGTAATACTTGGAATGGACATTCTGGGTAGTAAGGGCTGTGGATTAGACTTCGAACATGGCACGTTGAAAATAAATGGAGAAGAGGTCGTATTACACCAAACTAATGAGGAAGCCATTCGTGTGATTTTGACTGAAGACACTTCAATACCAGAACGGAGTGAAATGATTCTGAAAGCTCGGGTGGATCACAAAGATGATGTTTGAACCCAGATGTAGTGACAACTTCTTCAAACTTCTACGCTCTGACCATGAAGAAAGGTACTGTATTAGGGTATTGTTCTCCTATTTCATCCATCATCCGCCAAATAAGAATCAACGACGAGCCACAGAAGAGGATTGAACCCGAACTAGTCAACCTGGTCAAGACATCGTCGAGGGAACTTAATGACATCCAAAGGAAGCGGCTCAAAGTACTCGTAATCTGTTATCAGGACATCTTCGATACCAGGAAGGCCAAAGAGGCAGAACCGATGTCATCAAGCATCAGATCAACACTGGGTATGCGTGCCCGGTTAGACAGTCTGCTAGAAGACTACCTCTTTCCAAGAAGGAAGATGCCGACAAGATCATTCGGGAAATGGAGGAAGAAGGAGTGATTGAACCATCGAGCAGTCCATGGGCCTCACCTGTTGTTCTAATAAAGAAAAAGGATGGATCAACTAGATTCTCTCTCCAGACATGAGTCCGAAAACCAGGAGTTTACCCAAAGGTTCCTCCCGTTCGGTTTCATGGAAGAGGATCCATCTTGGTCCATTTGCCCATTTATTTTGGAGCTCCAGTCGTTTAAGGACCTCCTCAGTGGACACCGGTTGACCCGGAATCCACAGAGTCGCCTTGCACAGCCTGGGCAGCTCCTCAACGGGTATAGTTGTAAGCTGAACTCCCTCCCAGAGATCTCGGAGGTTCGTTACAACTTGCTGAAGCCAGTCACGGGTATGCATATCTCTGCAGGTTATCCTAAGGACACCGCCTGCAAAGATGCCCCCGTCAAAGGCGGGGATCGGGTCTTCTGGCCCTGACCCGTAAAGGGTCTCGACGAAAAGTCCCT
This sequence comes from Diaperis boleti, assembly GCA_963583935.1. NCBI lineage: Eukaryota > Metazoa > Arthropoda > Insecta > Coleoptera > Tenebrionidae > Diaperis > Diaperis boleti. The sequence continues at coordinate 41,679,808 of OY757245.1, read as the reverse complement.
CGATTCTCTCCCGCACAATTCGTGCCTTACTCTCTTCGAGTTGGCACCGAGGATCCTTCCGGTCGATGACCGCCATGCGAAGGTGGCTGGTGGTCATCTCCCGGTAGCTAGCCTCTCCCATGGTTCTTGCGGTTCCGGGTCTCGGCTGTTGCTGTTGGCCCACAGGTGCTTGTCGCCACCCCTGTGTGGCCTGTCTTCGTTGCGGCTGCCGCTGGAGCTGTTGTCGCTGCTGTGCATGCGGCTGCCGCTGTTGTTGTGGGCGCTGGCCTTCGACCCTTCTAGCCCGCTTTCCGCGATCTTTCGCCGGGCTGGAGCCGTCGGAGCGCAATCGCTTGCCAGTCGCCTCTCCTCTTTGCGACGTAGTCGCCACACCAGACGTCGACGGTCCTGCTCCAGCCGAAGGTGTCGTCTGTCCCGTGAGACGCCCGGCTGCTCCTACGTCAGCTGTTACGTTTGCTGCAGAGAGGGCGCCTTCACGCCTCTGTCTCTGCAGCTTCCTTCTCTGAGCTCCGGAGAGCTTTTTCTTAGGATCTTGCGATCCTTGCTCTTTTTTTCTTTCATTGTCCATATTGTGGTTTTTTTAATTCATCTCCCAAGTTCTCCACCCACCACGGAGCCCCATTTGGGGACGTCGAACTTCGAACTTCAGGGCTACTTGAGAGATATAGCCCCCAGGAGGTTGTTGCACACAGCCCACGAGGTCTGCCGAGGCCGTCCACGCGGTCGCATGCCCCAATCCTCCCCAAGGACTCACCAAGGCCCTCTGACGGGACGACACAGCCGATTGATCGAGGTGGGTTAGTCTCGACCGCCCGTCTAGGGTGAAATCCGGGCCAAAGTGGCGTGTTGTCCTCCCAAGGCCGTAGCCAAGATCAGGCTCAACCACCAGGATCCCTTCATCCACCCGCACGGGTCGCCACGCACGGCACAAACACGTGGGTGACTGTTTATGCACCTGCAACACCAGTCACCATGTTGCATGGGGAAGTTTTTATAGTGGTACTTCATCCACGCGGCCAGTCACTTAAGACCAGCCCCCGTGCCCCCTGTCGGCAGACAGGCGGTTTACGGTATGCGTCACGAGCTGGTCCGCGGCGAGGGGCTTTCGTTCGGCACAGCGGGGGGTTTAGACCCCGGACCTCCCTACTAACCCCCCACTAGGCAGAGTCAGAGACTCTTACCCATTCTCCTATCCGCCACCTGGAGACGCGCCTGGTAGGTAACTCAACCCCCAGGTTGCATTTTATTATCATTTAAACCCGGATAAATTTTGTCCAGTTAATGACTTCAAATCAAGAACTAAATGACAGAGGTTTTGTGGGATTATGCATTTTCCATCATTCTCCTCCAACAGTTTGCCGTTTCCTATCAGTAAAATTAAGGCAGAAAACTCGTCTGCTTTCAAATCGCCTTTCAAGTGAACTCTCATGTTAGCCCTCAAGGTTGCAGTTCCTGATGTCCTGGAGGGTCCTGTCCATAGCCTGTATACCTCCTTTGTGGGCCATGGCACACTTGACCCAAACTATTAACAGAGTACCTGTACAAGATTGCTTTGCCTTGAAATATTACACATTGGTGATTCAGATTAAGAGGTAACTTGAAAGCAGAGTGAGCAGTTTCCCCGCCAACATTGCAGCGATGCCAGAGGAAACAAATGCTATGGCAATCTTTCTCTCACTTCTTACTTTAGCCAGCAACGAATTAATCAAAAATGTTTTCCTGTACCACCAGGCGCATTTAGGAAAAAAAGACGCCCGGATTCTGAAGTAATACTACTTTTAAAAGTTCTTGGAAAGGATACACAGAATTAATTAAAATGGTCAAACAACCAGTCATAGTCTGCACACGCATCTCACAGCTCGCATGCAGACCGACTGTGTGTATGACATCATCCTGTGTTTTACCCGACGCAACTCGTTGGTTATATTCGTTATTCAGGCGGTGAATTCAAATAAAATCAATTAGATCTAACACTACGATAGCTGGGCTACATCGTAAGAGAGTTCCCTCAGGCGTTCACAGTTGTTTGTTATCGACGCGTAATGGCGTAGGAAGAACGTATTGTTCGAGGAGGTTGGTTGAATACACCAGATCTTCAAGTAGAACCAAACACTTGTTATACACTATGTTTATGACGTCCCCCACATCCCCACAATTTCTTTCTACTGACCGCTTCACATGATCCGCCAGGCTGTCTCGATGTTTTTCCCATATTTTATAGGACAGCTAACTTGGCAAAACACCAACATGATGGTGAACAGCTCGCGGATCTTATGAGAAGAATCTGAGAGGGAAGCTTCCTACTCCAGTGTGCGATCCCAATGAGCGTCGTCCTCGAGTAACCCAATTGCTCTACCTGCAGATTGAAAAGTAGGGTGAACGACTCCATCTAAATTTTTAAGGTAAGTAAATGAAGTGGGATCTTTAACTTTATGCAGAAGTAGGCGTAAAAAGTAGCACTCAGAGTTACCAGAGTGAACAGTGCATACTCGGCCCAGAACCTGATCTTTTTTCACTCCTGTAAAACCTGGCACAGATTTCTCTTGCTTTCTTCTACAAAATACGTTGTTTCTCCAAACAAAATACGTTGTTTCTCCAAAAAATGACTCAATAAAGTTAGGGATATTGCTATATTTTTGAAATAAAAAATTAAAATGCGAATTATTTTAAGTCGGGAGACTTTAACACTCTCTTAGTATTCATTTCGCTTGAAAGAAATGGGTTTTTGGCAGATTTCTTTAGCTAGAAAGGAATTATCAAGTTGCTACTCATTGATAGCCTGAATGTGTATGTCCTTTATTGCAACTAAGCCGTTGTAAATAGTGATATTTTGTGCAACAATGGACCGAAAACACCATTTAAGTGTGGATGAAGTCAATAGGGCCGTTGGTATACTGCAAACTGGTCAAAGACAAGTAGATGTAAGTCAGAATTTTGGGGTGAGTCAAAGTGTCATCAGCAGACTTTGGACTCGCTTCCAAGAAACAAAATTCTGTGTCGCAACGACCAAGAAGTGGCAGACCTCGAAGGACAACAGCTCAAAAAGATCGATATGTGTGCATAACTGCTAAAAGAAACCCTTTTCGTCCAGCGTTATTTATGAGAAATCATTTAAGAGCTGCTGGAGGGCCTACCCTTCACGTACAAACGATTAGAAATCGTCTAAGAGACTTTAACTTACACAGTTATCATCCATACAGAGGACCTAGGTTAACACCGGCCGATCATGGAGCTCGCTTAAGATGAGCAAGAGATCCACAAAACTTGATGGTGGAATGGGAATCGGTTCTTTATGGGGATGAGTCTCGATTTGGGTTGTACAGTGATTGCGGTCGCCTACGAGTGTGGAGAAGACGAAATGAACGATATTTGCCACAGTTTATACAACATATGGTTCAATTTCAAGGAGGGTCCGTTATGGTTTATCGTGGAGTATGTTTGGGAGTACGCACTGAGCTTTATGTTTGTCAAAGAACTATGGATAGTCGTATTTATGCTAACGACATTATAGACAACATTTTACCTCCATTTCAAGACGCTATTGGTGAAAACTTTCTGTATTTGGATGACAAAGCTCGTCCGCACAGAACACAACTTGTGCTTGAAACAGCGGATTTCTATGGAATACAGCATCTTCCACTTCCTCCACGTTCTCCCGATCTTAACCCAATAGAGCATGTTTGGGATATCCTTGGGAGAGCCATAGAAGACCATTTCCCTCCACCAAATAACATAAGAGAACTGAGGGAGTTAATACCACTTTTGTGGGATCAAATCGCCCAAAATGAAATAGACAACTTAATTCACAGTATGCCACATCGTATCCAAGAGGTAATACGAGTTCGAAGCAGAAACACACGATATTAAGGTCAACTTTATGCACTGAACAAAAATGATCATATAATTATTTTCAATAAAAATTGTTTTATTTGTTTTAAACCAGGTATCTCTTTTTCTAATTAAATAAAGAATTCATTAATCTTCTTCTTTTGGTTATTATTGTTTTTGTAGCTTTATTGTAACAAGTCTAAACAGCGATATCCCTAACTTTATTGAGTCAGTGTATGATGGAACTTCAGAATACAGAAGAGTTCTTGCAAAAGTATCTAGGTACTTTGCAGATATCGAAAAAGCCTAAGACTGTAATTTTTGGAGGATTGCTTATCTTTTCAACAACATTTTCTTCGGTAAAGTACATCCTTTGGCCGTTTTCGAGATGAACAGCTAGGTGAATAACTGGGGAGAACCGGTCATGTTTGGGAAAGCAAAACATTTGCCAAACTGCTTCAGAAGTACTGATGTAGCGCCCTCTCTGGTATTTTGTCACCTCGTCCAGTTCGTTTTCAACGGTGAAAGCGGTCTGGTCAGATCATTTGTTGACATACTTACATTATATTGAGGTATCCCCAAAATACATCATACCATGCATAGGAGAACTTCGAGTTGCCCATCCGGCAAGTTGCTCTGAACTTAGCAACATCCAGCAGAGGTTGGCAGCGCGATAACTTTGGCCTGACTAAAGAAACGGTTGGCGTGTCTGCTAGATGGTGGAAGGAGGACCGGCGGCCATTACATTATTCCACTTTTAACGTTAGAAGCATCAAGTCGTAACTAACGCTTAATTCATTGTTTTTATCTGATTTTATTCCACTATGAGTTCTCCTGTTTTAAAGTTGAGTGTGCTCTATGTTTTAATTGCATTGTCGAAATGTCACGTTACCATAAGGATCGGTTGAATTTAAATTAACAACCGTGTGTGTGGTACCGGCCGACGTAGTTACAGGTAACCTTTATTCTATCTATTTCTTTTTGTCATACTCAACATAATGAGATGTCGCTGAAATTGATCGGCGTTTGTTCCATACTAGAAACTCCTAGATAAAAACCATTTCAAATTTTGACCGTTAGTCGGCCATTTTGTCTGCTAGGGACGTCATAAAACGCGCCATGATGGAAAACGAAATCGTTCAGCTTTTGTATCTACACGTCTTGTTAAGAATTCTAGCCTTTATTTAAAAAGTAATGTTCACTATTGTTACTCGAATTATTCCGTGGACCTCGCGCGAACCCAGAAATTTCGTATCATTCAGCCCTTCTTTCTCTGCAGTAGCATAAATTGCCGAACTAATGAGTCACAGGCACCGCGAATAACTGGCTAAAGTCGTTGTTGTAATTTATTTTAGATATTGTTGTCAATTTCAGAAAGTTCAAATGTGTTGTTGACTTCTAGTTACCGAGCCCGAACCACAGGCGCGTTCAATTCAAAACAAAGTGATTCCCTAACTTAACATAACTAGATTGCCACTCAGATAAATCCTTAAATAACTACCTGCCTTTCGTTATGAGGCCGACAGCAGCTTGCGGTTATTTAAAAGCTATTTTGTCTCTGTTGACTTGAATTAACCAACACTGAGTAAGAACTGATGAATAAAGGGCACAAAGCGGCAAAGAGCCACGCCGAATGTCGGAGTTCTGAAAAAGTGCTTTATCGTTATGTTTTGCGCCCCCTTGCGATTTCTCTTCGTTCGCTTGTAACTGACATCTAGCGATTATTCGACACCGGGGAAGCCAAGTATCGGTATTTAGTGTTTTGTTGCTTTGCATGTTGGTAGTTTCGTTGCGCCTCGTTACGTGTTGCGCCCGCTGATGTCCTCTCATCGCGATCGTTTCAAAATGGCTTCCAAAAAAAAGACGTTGCGTTACTGTATATTTTAATTATTATACTGTTTGTCCGTACATGTTTCGAATCAACAGATAGACCAAATAGCATTCATGTTTGTAGTTCTTGCTGCAATACTGATTTCGAGATTTTATACGGTCCCAGTCGTACATTTGTCAAACGGGGATCGTTTTCGAACTCGCTTTCGAAGTGGAGTTACTGTTAACTTCTGAGTCAAACTTATGTTGGAGTTTGCGGCGTGGATTCGGGCTACTAATAAATTGCTTGCTTCACAAATATTTAAAATACTAAATAACCAAAAGAATAGTACCCGAGGGAAGCGCCGCTAACTTGGACTTGGTTTGGACAAGCCTTGAAGAAAGACAGGAAACTAAGTGTGTCTAGGACAATTCAGTAATAAATTAATTTCTCCTGGTCCGTTGGATGTGCAAGCTTTTCCTATGATAGTAAACTCCCTACAATCTTGCCTCACTTACAGACAGTTGTCTTGTTCACTTCGCTTGTCTTTCCATCTGATCTACATGTTGTTTATCACTCTCCGACTCAGATGTACCCAACTTAGATAATTCCACGCGTTTCAATATTCTTGTTTTTCCCTCTCAGGAACGAAGATTCCCGCTTTGGGCGTAGATATTTCATGGTATCTGTCTGTTGTAAATTCCTGTAAACTGCAAAAGCTCATGGTGGAATAAAATTAGCTGACTTAACCTCAGTCATCTTGTACCACAGCATTGTTAAATTGTATTATTGTTTATTATTTCTCTGAAGAACTAAATTGTTACTCTGTTGAAATCATGGAAAATTGTCAGTTGTAATTTATTACTTGAATAATTATTGTTAACATTACGAAATCGCATTGGTACCATAACTTAATTCGAAGATACTAGAAATTGTTGACCACAGTACGCAAACACCAAACTCAAGCCACTCCAAGTTATTCAAACTGAATAAACGTTTAAAACCATAATTTTTGTGTTATCAATTTACGCTCCACTCCTGATTAGCTCTCGCCATGTACCCAAAGAATCTAGGGTTTTGTTTCGTTTGGGTAAGCATGAATGTCCCGCCATTGCTTGTCTTGTCAAAAAAATTACACAACGTAGGGTTCTGCTTTTTCTTTCATTGTCTGACGATCACTGACCAACATTTAAAGTTCGCGGTTTATTCAAAATTTTCAAATCAGACGTTTGGTGACGTCATTGACATTTCATTTCATGTTCAAATTCAAAACGTGGCGGTAATGTTAAAGGGGGGTTATCACAATATACTTTATGGATTTAACTGAGTTGCAATATTCAACGTTGATGTGCGAGTCAGAACAGCGTTGTATAGTAGAGTCACAACGCACTAAAAAGTTGCTCAGAACTGATGTTCGTCCGTCATTGAGAGGAAATGGAGGAATATGAAGAATGCGTTATATTTTGTAAATACACTGATGTGCTGGTACTCTTACTACATTGCTCTGACAAATTGAATGTTAATTTGTACATGCGGACCCAGAAAAGCACATAAGTTCATATAAATAATATAAGACTTGAAGAACCCATGAAGAGAAACCTTCTCTCTTTCCATGCTTTGACTGGCTGCGATATTACGAGTCAGTTTACTGGTATTGTAAAACCAACTGCCTGGAAGGTTTTGACTAAGAAATATGACTTGCTTGAAGTTAAAGACGAACTACTTATATGGCAAAATTCGTGGAATGCCACTTTAAACCTTCCCGATATTAAGGACTTTGAATGGAAATTAGAGGAATCTGACGGATCTATTTATTGCCCCCGTCTTTTCTACAGTTCCTGCATTACCTACCAATATGACGAAATATGTTTTTGCTCTTGCCAAACAGGTCTGTATCTTGTGTTAGCGTTGCTGTCAGCAATTGGATCAAATTTCTGTTTCTAAGGTGCTTATGTAAAGAAAATAAAATGGCTTCTTTGTCGAATTGTGGGTGTTATAGCAAAAATTGCTCTAATGAATTTACCATATTAAGTGAAATAACTGAAGAACAAAATAGCGTGTTACGTCTGTATTCAAACAGCTTTCAAATTGATCTGCTTTATTCATAACATCTACAACAAGTTCTGTGGTTGGATAGGCAACTACAAATACAATCCTGCACATCTCCCTTAAAACTAACAAAACTTATTTTGTCATAATTATAATATTTTGTGCTTAAAATTAATACATTTCAAATTGCTTAAATCTAGTGGGAACTTTATGAACACGTTTTGATCGGACTTCATTTGGGATATTTGAGTCGTCTTCATTTTGATTACTTATATCATGGTCTCTATCAGTCGTGTCTATCCTAGAATTACTGTCTTTTAAAATCGTACATGCTACAAACTTACTATAACTATGGTTAGGACTTTGCATTTTGGAATCTTTACGATGTTTGATATAAATTGTATTCCGTATAATGCATCTCCCATCCTTTTTCTTAAGTTGATATGTCCTATCTCTAATTTTATTTACAATTGTACCCTTTTTCCAAATGCTTTTTGGTTTCTCCTGATACCAAATGTTTTCATTAGTTTTAAATTGGTCGATAAACCTTACACACTTTCTGTTATAATATGAACTACTTTTTTCTGCATTAGTTTTTAATGATTGGTTGAGTATATTATTATTGATTAGTTTTGGTTTTAGTTTTTTATCTACAAATAGTAAATTATCTCTCAAGTATCTTGACATCAGTATTTGTGATGGTGCGTATGTACTATTCAAAATAGGGGTGTTTCTAAACGCGAGAAGGGCTAAATGTGTGTCGCTTTTGTCGTCGATACATTTTTTAAGTAGTTTCTTTATTGTTTGTATGGTGCGTTCTGCAAATCCATTCGATTGTTGATGGTGTGGAGATGAATTGATTATTTTGAAATTCCATTCTCTAGCAAATTGATTTATTTGTTCTGATTTGAACTGTGTTCCACTATCTGTGATGATTAGTTTTGGAATTCCATGTCTGGCAAAAATGGATTTTAATTTATTTATTATGTTTTCAGCAGTTAAGTTGTTGTTTAAAGTTAGAACTTCTGGATATTTAGAATAATAATCTGCAACGATTAAATAATATTTACCATATAATTCATATATGTCCATTTCTAATTTCTGCCATGGACTTCCAATTATATTGTGGGAAATCATATGTTCCTTCCGTTTTGAATTTGCATATTTGTTACAAACTTCACATTTGCTTACTAAGTTTTCTATATCTGTATTAATATTTGGCCAATACACAGCACAATTAGCTCTGGCTATGCATTTTTTTATCCCTAAGTGTCCCGTATGAATGTGAGATAACATTTTGTTTCGCCATGATTTCGGAATTATAATTTTTTGACCTAAATAAAGTAAATTTTCAAGTTGAGTGATTTCATTTCTTAATTTGTAATAACATTTTAAATTAACAGGGGTTTTATTTAAATTCTTTGGCCATCCATTTTCAATGTAGTGCTTGATAATTTTGAGTTCTTCATCATTTATTGTTGCATCTTTTAATTGAGTTGTTCTTTCATCTGATATTTGAATTAAATTGTCAATTATGCAGACTTGATTTTCGAATTTTAATTCAGTAAGTGGTTTACTGATATTTATTCTTGAGAGTGCGTCTGCTATTTTTAAATCTTTCCCTGGTTTATAGACTAGTTGAATATCAAATTTTTGTAAAGTTAATAGCATTCGTTGTAATCTTGCTGGACTTGAATTTAAGGGTTTTTTAAAAATTGAAATTAAAGGCTTGTGATCAGTTTCAACTGTCACTTTCCTTCCATACGCATATTGGATAAATTTTGTTAACCCAAAACAAATTGCTAGGAGTTCCTTTTCAATTTGTGCGTATTTAATTTGTGTGTCTGTCATTGCCCTTGATACGTAAGCACATGGATAGTTATTTTGCAATATGACAGCACCTACTCCATGTTTTGAAGCATCAACTGAGATTGTAAGAGGTTCCTTTGGATTGAAGTATTTTAGTATCGGTTCTGAACTTATTAGTGTTTTTAAATTTTGAAAAGCATTATCCTGTTGTTCTCCCCAATCATAGTGAACATTTTGTTTAAGAAGATCACGCAATGGTTTAGTTATTTCAGATAAATTTTTGACGAATCTGCTGACATAGGTGATCATCCCTAAAAATATTTGTAATTCTTTTTTGTTTTTTGGTATGGGCATATTTTGTATAGCTTCTATTTAAATCCTAAATACTTAATTTCATTTAATCCAAACTCGCATTTGTTTAGGTTGAATTTTATATTATTTTTTAATGCAATTTCAAAAACTTTTTTCAGTCTGCTGTCGTGTTCTTCTTTTGTTTGTCCATGAATTAGTATGTCGTCTATATAAATTTCTACACCACTCATATCAAATATATTAGAAAAATACTCTTGAAAAACTTCACTGGCTATTTTTATTCCAAAGGGCATTCTGAGAAATTTGTACCTGCCAAATGGTGTACCGAATGTGCATAAATTACTCGATTCCTCATCCAGTAGAATACTCCAAAATCCACTCGTTGCATCTAGTTTTGTAAAAAATCTGGAACCATTTAATTTTGCTGAAATTTCATCAATATTTGGTAATTTGTATTTAGAGTCTTTAATTGAGGCGTTTAAATTTTTTGGATCTAAGCAAATCCGTAATGAATTATCAGCTTTTTGAACTAAAACGTAGGAATTCAACCATTCACTACTACCTGTGACTTTTTTAATTATATTAGTTTCTTCTAGATCGTTTAGGCAAGTTTTAAATTGATTTTGAATGGCAAATGGTACATTTCTAACCGGGTTTGCAATAGGTGTAACATCTTTCTTTAATTCAATGTGATAAGGTTTGTTGATATTACCTATTCTTTTGAAGATATCTGAATAATTTTCAACTAATTTATTGTAATCACTCAATTCGTTGTTAACAGTATTAACCCTATTTACATCACTGTGTAATTTAATTATGTCTAATTCTACACAACTATGTAATGATGATCAAAACAAAACAAAAATTATTCAAATCGGTAAAGCCGTTCTTGAGTTACAAAATTACAACGAAAAGTGGCATTGATTTTTATATATTATATTATAGATATTATAGATTATTAATTTAATCCGCCAAATTAATTCACCCCTCCAAGAACGTACACGACAGCGAGAGCATGATACAATTCAAACGAGTGGGAGTGGAAGAGAAAATTTTTTGGAGTAGTTGCGACTGCATGTAGAATCTCGGGAACCGGCTCTCGCGTCTTGACATGGTGGTACAAATTAAATAATAACTCCGTTAATTGTGATCCAATAATTAATACAAAAAAATCAATCGAATACCGAAACCATCAGCTAAAACTTTGTGTTTAACCATTTTTACATAATTATCTTCATTCGTCTCCGAGATATTGCGGTGTGAGCGAATTACCCCATATAGAAAAAAATTAAAGTCGCATTATAAGCGGGATATGGCAAATTTTGTTCGCGCTCTTCCCGTTTAAACAATGTAAAGCCCTCGACCAAAAACTTGAATAACTTTGCGTTCAGGATCGTTAAGTGAAAAGTGGAACTGTGAGAAGGTGTATGAAGGTGTTTGTTTTTATTTTGGGAAAATGCAGTTTTACCTCCCTGGGGGCCGCTTGGACACAGATATCGCCAGACGAATTCTAGGGGTTGATATATAAACCAAACTACATCGAATAATGCAATTGTTTGCTTTTTACCTCTCAATGACGGACGGACGAACGAATTGTCCCGTTCGTAATCCCTACTAGTATGGTACCACCCACCGATTGTCAAGTTCAAATCCGATTTCGATTTCAACAGTAAATCCACCATCTGAAGGAGAACGGTTGCGGTATTGAGGATAGCCATCGTCCCCAGTCTGTGTATCACTTAAAAGGGATCTGTTAATAGATCCACATGGGCCGTGGATCATGGTGGATTTGACAATCTCATGGAGAATCGGGTCAAGTTTCGGGTCAGGTATTTCAATTCAATTTCTTAAAAATTGGTTGAGAAGATTACGGAACAAGAGTATAATAATATAATATGGCTCTTCCCCCTCTGGCTCCATGAGCCTGAAGCTATAAAAATCAGAAGCATACACGGTTTTCTTTAGTGGTACCTTGGTGTTTGGGTTGCGCTGAGAGATGTTTATACAGTACCCATCTTCTCCACCGCAGAACATGAGAGGATACTGGAAGGAATCGTAAGTTCGATGGATCTCACTAATCCGCACCAGTTTGTTGTTCCTGCTGTGAAGCACGATATCTCGCTTTTCAAATACTTGACCAAGAATCAAAACAGCAACTTCGTTACAGGTGGGAGCATTCAAGCGTCCTCTATATGAGCATGCGAAGGTTTTTTTGTCAGCAGTAATTACTGTTTAAAAATCTTGTAGATCTTTGAGAACAGACTCAACAGCAGCTTTGAAATCGCTTTATACTTGCTGTTTTCATGAAGGAGCCTCTGAAGTTGAGTTCTGGAGGAATGAAGGCTGCTGTTGAGGTCCTGGCAGCAAGTTCCCTATTCTGTGATGGATTTGTTTTTGAACCTTATAAATCGGTATAAAATTTTCCTCTTTTATTTCTTTTGCACCAAAAGATGTCATTTGGAAGTTACCGTTGTACTTTCGAATATTATTGAGAAAATGCTCAGACTCAGGATGCTCGTGAGTAATGAGGCTATGTAAGGGTTCAGGATATTCGTGAATCGGGGGATGTTGAACTTTTCCGTTACTTATTACACGTGCCAGGGGTCTCATCTTTCCATTTAAAGCGTGACACCAACTGTAGGTTGTCCGAGGTAGAGTTCCTCTATAATATTTAGATATCTAAATATTATATAGGAACTCTAGTGCGAGGTCCAATATCAACTGTTTTCTCGTTTGCATATTCAATTTTTGGGCCATACTTGTAAACTGAAAGTTAACCTTAAGTTAACCTGTGAACATTTGTCATTGTATTTTGTTACAGCTGCGCGATTAACTTGAGGATTATTTTCTGAATATTTTTACAGCATTCCTATTGATGTCAAGATGGGTTTCGTTATACTTTTGTACTGCCTCTCTATGAACTTCAGGATGGCTGACAGTGTACTTCTTTACCGCACGCATATGGACCTCAGGATGTGTGATATTTTGCAACAGATTTTCTTACTTCTTTTCTTCTAATTGAATCAGTGAATCTTTTCCTTTTTTCCCTTTTTTAACTTTAGAATCTTTACTTGAAGGCAAATCAGTTGATTCATCAGATCTGAGAACAACGGAAGTTTGTTAAAGTTCAGAAAGGCTTGGCTTCACTGGGCCAGGTTCAGGAAAGCCAACGTTGGATGGATCAGGTTCAGAAAAGTTAAAATTGTCCGGGTCATGTTCTGAATTTGCTGTGTCATGTTCATGTTGGGACTGGAAAACTGAAGAATAGTTTGAGGTAGAGGCTACATCATACATACATCAAAAGGTATTGTGGTGTTAGTGGGTTGGTCGTAAGGAACAAGAACATTGAAGTGCCCTTCCATGTAATCACCAGAGAACTTAAGTTTTCTGACGACCCCCTCCTTACTCTCCATAGCAAGCTTATAGAAGATTTCCATCACGGTAGATCTCAAACTTGAATGGAAACACCTCTGCCACCACCATTAGCTCACAGAAGGTGCCATAGACATAAGGTTTCGACATATCGGTAAACTGATGTTTACCGTTATAAGGAACATCTATCTATTGTCATAGTGTACGGCTTAAGTCTACGGCAGTTGTTGGAGACCTGGCGTACAATGTCAATTCGCACTCGATACGTGTACCGTGGGTCAAATATGAGAGAGAGGAGAAAACGCAAGCACCGTCCCCAGCAACATCTCAGTGATCTTTGTAACGCGGTGAGGTATTGCCACTCCATCAATATTAATTATTTCAACACCCATCAAAAAATCGAAACACGTGGCCGACATCGATGTAGGGGTTGAGTTTTTTTTTATAAGACTGGCGACTGACAGGAAAAAAACTCTATTTTTCTGACACCCAAAAAACTTCACTTGTCCCCCAGCCTACTTCCAATTTTACAATTAATGAACTTAACTTGACTAACTAATAAGACTGAAAAAATTGTTGTGTGCCTGAGGGGGGGTCCCTTGAGACAGGGAGGCCTTAGGGGGGGCCGAGGGGTGAGTGAATCCGGAGATTTAGTGAGACAGGCAGTGAGTGGTATTTGGATTTTATATGCGTTACAACAATACCAGCATTTAGATTTGTCCTGTCCAAATTTCAATAAATTTATGTTTTTTGACAGATTGCGAAACAACACAAAAGTAAAAACAAATGGAGGGTACAGGGGAAAATCGACCTCCTCAGTTCACTTTTTTAGGAAAATTACAGTGACTATAAGTTAATTAAGTCACTGTAAGAAAAATTGGATTAAGGTGCCATCTTGTTGCATTTTGAAAATACTATCAGATAGTCGAGACGTGAAAGGCAAATAGGACTTCAGCCCAGAGAAAAATGTGTTAAAAGATTCATTATACTAGGGAAAAACGACATGAGTCCAAGAAATTCTAATGGAAGAACGCGTTCAGTCCATTATTTAGTTTTTTCGTTGCATCATCGAGTTTGATTCCAGTGCAATGTTATCTTGCTGTTCGTCTTCAGCTTTGCACTAATTGCTTATGTTTATATACATTTTGTGGGCATTCTTACCTAGAATGTGATCGAAACATGAGTCTCATTAACCAAAAAATATGTATAGAGACTCCGGATGACTGGAGGAGGAATTTAAATGTCAAATAAAACCCAGCCCGTTTCAACGAATCAACTTATACATGAGTTTGATTTTCTGAACTGGGGTACTTTCCTTTCTCCATATATCATACTCGGTCAAATGCTTCTTTCCTATCCGGCCTATAAGGATGTTAAAATTTGAAAATGAGAACCCTAACAATTAGCTGCCAAACGTACTCCTCTTGAGAGTTTAGTACTTAATTTGTATGAGCTGTACTCCGGATGATAGTTGTACTGCAAATGTACTCCCTTTTTATTCGAATCTACCACCTGTCTCGTTTCTACACATAGAGTAAGTAAACAAGGTAAATTAGTTATGTTACGCTTTTTCAAGTCGGTTTCTTTTTTTTAAACAAATTATTAAAATATAAATACATGGAGTTCGACTTAAATATAAACTCCTGGACAAAATTAACGCACCACTCAATTAAACTTGTAGAATTCCACTACTGAAATTAATATTGCAATAAAATTTTCATGAAAGCTTATTGTTAGGTACTGTCTAGCAGCTTGTAAATGAAATCAGCGAAACATATTTCAATTTTTTTTTATTAAAAAACTTTTTTTCTTGAAAAAAAAAACCGCAAACATGTAAACAAAAAATAAACGAAAACAATAGAATTTATAGACTTAGAGCTATTCTAATATCGTGTATGTCCTTCTCTGCTCCTAATTACTGCTTCCATGCGTCTGGGCATACTGGAGATCAAATTTTGAATGACTTCTTGAGGAGTATTTTCGCATTCTTGAATTGCTGCGTCTATAAGTTGATTGTGGTTGGCAGGTGGAGATGTACGACGTTTAACCTTTTTTTTAATATCGTCCCATAGATGCTCTATTGGGTTCATGGCAGGACTATTGGCTGGCCATTTCATGAACGGAATAGCAACAGCGTTTAAGTAGGGAATAACTTGCCTAGCCACATGAGGATGAGCATTATCCTGCATAAACAAGAAATTCCGTCCCACAAAAGGAATAAATGGCATTACATGGGCAAGAACGATGTGTTCAAGATAACAATCCGCATTCATTGACCTAACACGTCTAGGGAGCAACTCTGTGCGGCCATCGAAACAGATGCCTTCCCAAAACATTGCAAAGCCACCACCAAACATTACTCTTGGAGAGATGCTGCAACTAGCAAATCTCTCTCCTGGCCTTCTCGAGGCATGCTCAAGTCCATCAGGAGCTTTAAGGCTAATCCTCGTTTCATCTGAAAATAAAACCTTATTCCAAACATCAAGAGTCCAAACTGTACTTTTTCTACGACTATAAGATTAAAAATACCAATTCTTACGTCGAAGTTATAAGAATTTTGGGAAAAGTAATCTCAGTTTTACCCCATCTTTTTGCTAGGAAAATAAATAAATTTAATGAAAAAAGAATTAACCAAATCAATTTTTTGTCTTTGTCAAAAAGCACGCGTGCTTCTATTTTTCAAAGTGTGAAGTTATACTTGAGAAACGGGAGTAGATAAAACGTAGTTATTATTGAACAAAAATAGAAACAAAATTTTTGATTCCAGAGGCCCTTTTACAAAAAATACAAGTTACAAATTGTAATTTATTATGTACTTGTATCGGGTGTCTAAATAAAAATTTGGTCAAGATTGCTTTGGTAAAAATTACAAACATTGAACGTGTGTCCTAGAGATAACAAACAAAACAGAAAAAATGAAACACAAACGAAGAACTTTTATTAAATAAGGTGTACAAAACGTGTATTACGGCGGTTCAGATGGTAGTTACGCCTCCCTGTCCCAGGGATGTCTCAAGGGGGCCTGTCTGCCTCAAAGAGGCTTTCTCGGGCCTCCCTGTCTCAAAATCGTTTGAATTTGACTCATATATAATTTCTACTTTAGAACTAAACAAATTGAACTTTCGATTTCTGGATGTCGATAACCAAAGGGGCCCCCTCGGAGCCCCATGTTTTAAGGGTGACTTAAACTTCCGAGTCATGACTCAAACGTCAATTTTTTACACTTTAACATTGACATTAGCTACGACGTGCCGAATGTGAACCGCTTTTGTTTCATAGCAATCTTGATCGGATTTCTATATATTTAGACACCCGATATTTATTGTGCAACGGATACTGGGGGTGTTTTAAAAATATTCACAAAAGTGAAAAACCATAAATACAAAAGCAGCAAGAGATCTTCATAACGCAAAGGTTGGAATAGTGTAAAGAAAATTTTGCAAACAAAACAGTATACACTGAAAACTCAGAAAGAGAAATATTTGCCGCGTAGAATAAAAAGAAAACATAGCTTTTTTTAAACCAGAAGAATGTTGATAAATCCAAAATTTAATTTAAAGCTTTTTTTTTGTAATTTTCCGAACGCCTTCAAGGCGGCATCCTTTGTGTCTGGACTTCGATCAAAAATGTCTTCATATGGATTGACATGAAATTTTGGAACATATATTTGTATTTAGAAACCTACACACCTTACGCTTAGAATCCCTATTACCACACCATACCACACATCAAAAATTCAACTGTGTAAGTTACATTTTTTTTATAATTAAATATCTTAATTTCTCAAATTTGAAGTGCTGAATGTTCGATATAAAAACTAAGCGTAAGTTATATAATATTAATTATATAATCGGTCCGATAAAAAGCGTAATCGTTCCATACAACTACTTATTAGAAATATTAAGTTCAACACATTCAACATAATCTAATAAATAAATTTTTGGCGCCATCTGCGAGATAGTTGCTCAAGTTAAACAGCGCCAAGTTCATGGAAAATGAACCAATTCGATTAGAGATCTAGAATCAATGTTGCATTTGTCATGCATTTTTCAGATTTTTAATGCATTTTACCATTTCCAAGCTCCTGTTCAAAGCAAACATATTTATGCGTATTGCTTGTGCTCAAAATGTTCAGAAATATACTGACTATGACATGAAACCTTTCGTTAAACCCGCAATTATTGAGGTCGGTCAACTTGGCCCCCGACTTTTAATTTTTTAATATTTTATTATTGTAATCAATTGTGCTCGTTTTGTGCCCAATTGTGCCGCTGTTTGTTTCAATTGTGCTCCTCCCTAAATAACAAAAAAACGCAAAACAAATCCGGGGGCCAAGTTGACCGTCAGCCCCCGGTTTTTTTTACGTTTTTTTAAAAATATTAGGCTTATTCAATTGAAGTTTGAATGCAATTTTTAGCCGTAACCCACAGTTGCCACAGTTATCCCTAGTGTTTCCAAGCTTTTGCTTTTTTTTATTATCGATGTAAAAATTTAAAAATTCGTTCTTATTTGAAGCAGCCCCCTTCCATAAATTTCTTGCTACTCTTTTAATAAGTTCTGCGACGTTCAAGCCTTTCATTGTTTTTAACTTGTCATCTTTTGAAATACATAACAGTTCTTTTATAAAAAAAAAATCAACTACTTAAGTACCTTTATAAGCATGCACAAAAGGTGGTAGGGACCACTTCTTTTAAGTACTTTATGGTTTCTATAAAATTTCAGAGAAAACGGTTTTTCATTCGTAACCATTCTAGTTAAAACGGTAACAACCTTCCAATTTCGTGTCTATTTTATGGCCATAACATTGTTGTAAACCAGATTGTCAGCAAAATGATATTTAATTGTTCCTAATGGCAATATTTACTTATAATGTATGTTCAAAACTGCCTCAACTGTAGGACAGTTGACCATTTAACTTCCATTCCTAAAAATG